>JAVJIF010017873.1:0-83092 GCA_038442645.1 Agave tequilana
AGTCGCAGTCCTACTTCGCATGCAATAAGTAAAAAAAATTCGTATTTATAGGCGGCTGAGATAACAGTTACAGTGAAGAGCAAACATTATAAAACCATACGTAAACTACGACTATTGTATCAGTCCTTAGTCACCGTTTATTACATTTTAAATTAGCAAAAAAATCATCCAAAAAAAAATGCTGTCATGAGTACTGCGACCATAGTCCCACAGTCCTTGATCGCATGCTATATGTAAAATGCGATTATACTATCAGTTATTAGTCATCGTTATTACTTTAACGAAGCAAAAAAAAACGTCCATGACTTGCTCTAGTTAAGCACTGCGATCATAGTCGCAGTCCTTGTCCGAATTCAATATGTAAAAAAAAATAATATTATACATTACATGCGAAAAAAAGTAAAACTGCGATTATATTAAAAATCAGTAAAATTTGAAATCAGATAACAAAAAATTAATAAAGAAGCATTCAAATTAGTCTCGTTATTTGATAAAAATTGGTGGCAGTTTAAAAAAAAAAATAATTTTATACATTACATGCGAAAAAAGTAAACTGCGACTATATTAATAATCAGTAAATTTCAAATCAGATACAAAAATTAATAAAAAGCATTCAAATTAGTTTCGTGATTTGATAAAAATTGGTGGCAGTTTGCCGCAGTTATTAAAAATAATTGTGACATTATTGACTAACGTCGAAATATAAAAAAAATAAACTATACAGGTCTAGTGTCTTTTACCGCAGGGGTATTTAGTAATTTCAACTGTTTTAATAGGCGGGGCTCCCTTTCTAGTGTGGCTAATAATGTGCCACGTCACTGTAGGCTGAGAGGGTCTCTCAGCCGTCGGCTAATATACATCTCTCTCTCTCTCTCTCTCTCTCTATATTATATATATATATATATATATATATATATATATATATATATATATATATATATATAGAGAGAGAGAGAGAGGAGAGGTCTTCGTGTGAGAAACTTTCTCACACGAAACCTGTGAGAAAACTATATAGGAGCGATCATGTGGATGATCTGAACCGTTCATCTTGATGTACACATTTTATTTAAGTTATAAATAAAACAAGCGCTTTCGAGCTTTAACCCATATAACAAGTGGTTACAAAACTACATTATATTCACCTAAAATAAATGTCATTTGATGCATAAGTAAATAAGATCAGAATCGCGTGATTTTTTATTGGTAACATAAGTAGAGTATGCAGAGAAAGATGAAACGTTTGGATCATCCACATGATCGCTTCTATATGATTTTCTCACGAAGCTTATTTTTAGAAAGTTTCTCATTTAAAATTTTCCTATATGTATGTGCGTTGATATATACACACACACACACATATACATATATGTATATATAGAACACATATATATGAGCGCGTGTGTCCACACACACGCGCGCGTGTGTACATATATAATATATTATATATATATATGAGAAAATGTATATCAGCCTGCGGCTGAGAGAACTCTCTCAGCCTGCGGTGACGTGGCTCAATTTTGTCACCTCACTAACTTGCGGCCCGCTTATAGGAAGAAGTTAAATTACTAAATACCCTTATGAAAAACTACTCTTTCGGTAACTTTCGTATTATTTATTATTATTTGCCCACAAGGCAATTTTTGGACCGCTCGTTGTCAGATTTAGGTTATTATTTATTATTATTTTTCCCCCTTTTTTTGCCGCTCTTTATAGGATTTAGGTTATTGTTTATAAATTATTTACAGTGCAAATGTAAACAATGAACGACATTGCGACTAAGGTCGCATAAGTCTACAGTGCAAACATAGACATCTGCGACTATGGTCTACACTGCGACCAAGGTCGCAATCATCTACATTGCAAACATAAACAACTGCGACCAGGGTCAATAATGCGACCAAGGTCGCATAAGTATACAGTACAAATATAAACAACTGCGACCATGGTCGCATAAGTATACAGTGCAAACATAAACAACTGCGACCCGGGTCGACACTGCGACCAAGGTCGCATAATACTACAATGCAAACATAATCAACTGCGACCCGGGAATTAAAAAAATGACGTTAAATACACTGCGACCATGGTCGCAGGACACTACAACGCATATTGAGACAACTGCGACCCATGTCGCAGTATGTAATAAAAAAAAGGACCTTTCATATACTGCGACCAACGTCGCATTCGTATAAAATAAAAGAACAAAAAAAAATTTAAAACTCTACGATCTAAGTCGAACATATCTGCAACTATAATTTTAACTACTGCGAACAAGTTTGACAAATAGTGTATGAAAAAAAAATTTGGCTTAAAAAAATATTAGCAAGGTCGCATACATATACATCGCTTTTTCAAAAAATACTACGACCATGGTAAAAATAAAAGGAAATATTTTTACATTAGGTAAAAAGTTGTGAGTGAGGGTATTTTCGGAAAATACAATGTTGAGGTGACTGACATTAAATTAGACGGGATTGTTCAGGTTTTGTCCGCCAAAATTTATGGCAGATTTGTGGATCTGATGTTGCCACCTCCCGCCGGCTGAGGTACAGTAACCCCTATATATATATATATATATATATATATATATATATATATATATATATATATATATATATATATATATATATATATATATATGGGCTTACTGTACCTCAGCCGGCAGGCTGAGAGAGTTTTCTCAGCCTGCGGGCGTGGCAACATCACCACCCCACATCTGTAATAATTTTGACGGACAAAATCCTGTAAAATCTCGTCCAATTTAATGCCAGTCACCTCAACATTGTAATTTCCGAAAATACCCTCCCTCACAACTTTTTACCGACCTTGGTAGCAGTCCTCAGAAAAAGACTGCGATCATGGTAGCAGTCCTCAGAAAAAGACTGCGACCTTGGTAGCAGTCCTCAGAAAAAGACTGCGACCATGGTAGCAGTCCTCAGAAAAAGACTGCGACCTTGGTAGCAGTCCTCAGAAAAAAGACTGCGACCTTGGTAACAGTCCTCAGAAAAAGACTGCGACCTTGGTAGCAGTCCTTAGAAAAGACTGCGACCGTGGTAGCAGTTCTCATAAAAACACTGCGACCTTGGTAGCAGTCCTCAGAAAAAGACTGCGACCTTGGTAGCAGTCCTTAGAAAAGACTGCTTCCGTGGTAGCAGTTCTCATAAGTACTGCGACTATATTAAAAATCATTAAATATCAAATCAGATTAAAAAAATTAAAGAAGCATTCAAATTAGTTTCGTGATTTAATAAAGTAGCATTCACTGTCTTTTACCGAAAAAGTAGCTTTTCATAAGGGGTATTTGGTAATTTAACTTCTTTCTATAAGCGGGCCGCAGTTAGTGGGGTGCAAAATTGAGCCACGTCAGCGCAGGCTGAGAGAGTTCTCTCAGCCTGCAGGCTGATATACATTTCTCTCTCTCTCTCTCTCTCTCTCTCTCTCTCTCTCTCTCTATATATATATATATATATATATATATATATATATATATATATATAGGGTAAAGTGCTCCTAGTAGGTCTCCTTAGATTACAATCTAATTAGAAGGCTTAATACTCCAACATCCCAAAAATAATTTCACGATCCCACCGCACATTATCAACTTTATGTTTTAAGATGTATACATATAAAAAATCAAGTGATTTTGGGTTCGTTTACTCTATTTTCTTTGGTTCAAATATTAACGGTTTTTTAAAAGTAGAACAAAATGGAACGATTAGATCAATAAGAAAACGAAATTCAAATCATTTGATTTTTTATATATGTACATCTTAGAACATGAAGATGATAATGTGCGGTCGGATTGTAAAATTTTTTTTGAAATGTTGGGGTTTTAAGCTTCCTCCTTAGATTGTAATCTAAGGAGACCTACTAGGTACACTTTATATATATATATAAAATAATGGAGGGAAAGTTTGGGGCGCTTCCCGCGTCCATGGAGGCTATCCCGGGTCTTCTAACCTCATCGGACGAGCATTCAGATTCTGGCAAGGGTAATCAGTCGATTGGTGAGAAGGCTGAAGAAGATCAGATCAAGGGCGAATTCGGGTTGAACAAAAGGCGTCCAAGCAAACAACCAGAAGTTACCGTTCGTACACGTGTACAAAGCGAATCAGCGAGATTCAGAAAGGGCAGGGTTTCACTCAAAGCAGAATCCCAAAAGTGAATAGACAGATTCCAAAAGCCCCATCAAATCCCATGCAGTTTGCTTCAGGAACGACTCCAACCACATGAAAAGTGGTACGTACTATGGGTAGATCTCTTGAAGATAACTGTAAGCTTTCCTTTGTCAAACCTGTTGTCCTTACAACTGGGGGAGAGAAATATGCAAAAATTGAAAATTTGAAATTGAACAAAATGTTACAAAATGGGGAAACACTCTAATTGGTTATGTGCTTGGTGACAAGCCCTATTACATGCATTTCAGAGTGTGTGTTCACAGATTGTGGAAGCCAAACTATTTTGTTGATATCTACTCTAGGGAAATGGTTTCTTCTTCAAGTTTGGATGTAGGGATAATGTAATAGAATCTTGCAAACGTTGCCTTGGTTGTTCGATGGCCGTCTGATTATACTAAAACACTGGAGCCCTGAATCAGGATTAGAGAGGAATCTACTTTCTTCGGTGCTTGTATGGGTTAAATTCCCATCACTCCACCTGAAATATTGGTCTCAATCCATTATAAGTAAAATAGCTAGCTTAGTTGGGACCCCTTGTACATGGATAAAGCTACATCACAACTTGAAAGATTAGCTTATGCCCGATGTTTTGTTGAAATTTCAGCTGGACACCTTTTGCCAAAATCTGTGCAGCTTGAAATAGATGGAGGAGCACTACTAGAAAAGAGCTAATTTGCAGTGGAAATTTTGCGTCAAAAATATATTCGACGCAATATTTGCGTCAAATTATCGCAAATTCGACGCAATGTAAAAAAACCAGCTGATAATAATTAAAAAAAATGTATAAACCTTTTCGAGGTTTATGCATTGACTCTTTTCGTCGAAAAAATTCGACGCAACACAAAATTTTCGACACAAAATGACTATTTTTTATGCAAATTTTTGATATAATTTGACACACTTTTAGTAGTAGAGATAAAGTCAAAATAGATGTGGAATATGAATGGATGGATCCCCCTACCTGTAACAAGTGTTATTGCTTTGGTCACATTGAAACGCAATGCCCCACAAAAGAAGTATGGAAGGAAAAAGGTAAAGGAGTTGTTGATTTGCCCCAATAAAAAAAAAAGAGGAAAGATAAAAGCTGCCAGGAAATTCTGAGGATAATGATAACAACCAAAAAACAAGCACTGTTGCATCGGAGGGGGAAGAGAATTCTAAGCAAACAACCATGTCAAGGAATTCTGTGTAAACTGTCAACAACCAAGGCACCAGCACAGTTGTATTGGAGAGAGAAGGAAGCTCTAAGCTAACAAACATCAGTGGAGATGAGTCGGAGAATTCATGCCAATGTAGAGCAGGTAGACTTAGATCCTACTGTCTTACAAGATCGAGATGCTCATATCATTGAGGAAGGTGGTGGGGAACCAAACCCAAAGTGCACAAACATACACATACACATACACGGATGGCAGCAATATTAACACCTTTAAACAGAAATATGGATGCTCAAGCAGTGGAGGACAACACAGGGGAATCAATTTGTACTTTGGGTACAAAAGATCCAATGAGGCACAATCTAATAGAACCAGCTCATATGGAGACATGGACAAGCATGCACACCACCTCTGACAATAATGGGACCCATCAACTGACCAAAGCAAAGTTTCACCAGATGAAAGGAATGTTCACAACCTCAGCAATGATGCAGGAATTACCTTTCAGTTAACACAAGAAAACCCAGAATGGATTCTGGAAGAGGAAAAGCATGCACTCAAGAGAATCACATAAACAAGCACAGCAAGAGAGCCTCCTTTGGGACCAAGGAGGGCCACAAGAGCAACTTCCAGTCCTCTCAAACAATACAATGACAATGCTCTTTTAGAATGTGAGGGAATTAACAAGAAATGTAGAAAGAGAGATGTCATGAAACATGTCCAATCTTACCATCCTGATGTAGTTGGCCTGATTGAAACTAAAATCAAGCCTACAAAGGCTCGCAGAATTAGTAAGTGTTTCCCGTTAACATGGAATTTCTGCAACAATAACATATTATCAAACAGAGGTAGAAGTTGGGCGGCCTGGTATACTAATATCTGGGCAGGCACTGCTTCTTATGTTAGCCTCCAATAGATCACTATCCAGTTACTGAATAAAGGGGGATAGTTATGCTGCTGACAATCATCTACGGTGAAAACAGTCAAACAGAAAGAAAAGCTCTCTGGACTGGACTGACATAAAACATATCCATGCTTCATATGCTAATTTACCTTGGCTACTAATTGGGATTTTAATGTATATAGATTCTCAGATGAGAAAAGAGGAGGGAAAAGTCTGTCTATTCACAAATTCAGAGACTTTAATAACTGCATAAACCTATGCGGACTCATGGATGTCAAAACCATTGGGTCATTTTGGTCATGGCATAACAACCATGAAGGGCAATCTAGAACCTATGGCAAGTTGGATAGAGCACTATGCAATGATATGCGGGTGAACACATTCCCTGAAGCTTATGTTGAATCCAGGAGCACCTTTAGTAGTGACCATACACCCATGCTGCTCCACCTTCTCTCAGATACTAATGCAGGTCATAAAACATTCAGATTTTTCAACCACTGGTTGCAAGGGGAAGGATACTTTGAATTGGTAAAGAAAGTGTGGGACACCAACTATTCCGAATTAGATATGTTCAAATTGGCATCCAAGCTCAAAGCTCTCAAGTTAGCACTTAAAGACTGATCCAAGAAAAATAACACTAGCATTAGACATAACATTCAAAGACTCAGTGAACAGCTCACTTCCATTCAAGCTCAGCTGGATGTTGAACCATTTAATGAGCAGTTGCATCAGGAAGAAACTGATCACACACGTGCGTTGCACGTTTTCATATCATATATGTCACATTTCTACTTTTTTATTTAAATAAAATTATGCTATAATGTATTTTTATGTCCAGCGGCATGCAGGATACTTAAAGAAGAAGAGAGGGAATGACAGATTTACAACAACAACTAAGCCATTTGTCCGAAGTATTTGGGATAGGCTACATGAACCAAAAGAGAATTATGCCGGATCGGGCACATTGATCAGTTTTCTCCACTCATTCTTATCGAGCAATATGCCTTTTCTAAGACCTCTAGCATCTATATCTTGTCGTATTACCTCCATCCATGTTTTCTTCTAATTAAATCCAGAAGTTCAAAAGAAAAGGATCGATTCAAATGCAGATTTTACAGAAGCTATCTTATCTGATAACCGGATACATCAGATGAGATAAATATCGATTAAAATCAAAGCAAAAGGGACTTTTTAAGACTCAAATTGGTTGAACAGAAGATCAAAGAATATCTCGTCAAATCCAAAACAGAAATTCAAGATCCAATAGGATAAAGGATAGGGGATAGTTGGATGAATACATGCCCATTGATCCTGGCCCTAAGGTCACGAAAACGCGGCTTCTGGGGGAGCGTTTGCTCCCCCTATCTCTCCACTCATCTTCCCTATCCATTTCTACCCTATATATACCCCACGCATTAGAGGCAGAGGGACGAAGACTAGGATTAATCTCTTATTTTCTTTTTAAGGTTTAGGATTATTGTTAGATAGTTTATGAGAAGTTGTATCCTAGTTCTTAATCTATAGTTCAGTTCAGAAACAAAGTTAGAGAGAGAGAGAGACTGTAATCTAAAGTTGAAGTGACATCAATAAAGATTCGATGAACTTCTTTTCTTCTCCAACTCATGGGTATGTTGCATTTCAATTCAATGTTTTCTTTTTTTAGTAATGAGTAGTTAAATCTCTTCTTTCTGGGCTCACTGATCTCTCCTCTCTAGTATTTTTTTGATCGATATTAATAAAAAGACTCAACTGAATCATTTGAATGCCTTAAACTAAGCCTTACTTATTATGACTGTTCTTAAAGGCACATGAGAATGCGATTAGATTTTGAACTTAATCTTGAAATTAATCATTAATAAGAACTTGTTTTTATTCCATACTTGCTTTATTTCTTTGATGGTTTAACATTCAACTCAAAAAAAAATTTCAAAACTAAAGTTCAATTTCTAAAATAAACCATCTTATATGTTTTACTTGAGCTTTTTTAAATACAAGACTAAACTTTTTACCTATAATCTCATTGAGGCACTTTAACTTTCAAGAGAAGAATCAAGAGTTGGGTAAAGATTAGTGAGCTCGGATCTCTCTTTATTAAATACAAACAAACACACATCTTCAAGCTTCTTTAAAAAAATCACTTTTTTCAAAACCTATTCTAATCTTCAATTTTTCTTTAATCATTTCTTCACACTCTATCTTCTTTTTCATCTAAAAAGAATAAACACTAGAACTTATTTTTCTCAAAATATTGAAAAACTTGCATAGCATATCACCTCGTGGACATGACCCGTTAGCCCTAAGCTACACGGTATTTATTACATTTTCTAAATCAATTTTTGGTGTCGTTACCAGGGAGAGAATGATATACTTATGTTTTAACAAGTTTGGTGTTTTGTTTCAGGGTTAAAGAAATCAAGTGAGTGTTCAAGTATTTCAGAAGAAGATTTGTGATCCTGTGCCCCTACCTCTAGAAAGTAGAACAAGATTTTAAGAGTTTGCAGCCGAAAAGAAATAGGTTTTTGTGTGGGACTACTAGAAACTTTTTTTGCAGGACATATTATTTTGCAAAATACAGTTTCTGCATGTGCTATTTTTGCTATTTTCACAACCCTGTTTTTAATTCAACAGTAATTTGATTGATTGTCAATTGCTTAAAAAATATTTAGACTTGCATTATAGGCATTTGTCTAATTATGTTTCTTTTTCAATTACTGTTGAAGAAAGTTGGAGACAAGGTACAGTTGCATAGCATCTAGCATAGAAACATTCTTGGGTGATTTACTTGCTTTTGAGTGTTACTTTTGTTTTATACTTGCACACTTGCACAATCAATCTTAAGGGCAAAACCCAACAGAAGATAAGGTGAGAAAAGTCATTACCTTCCTTAACCCACAAATTATCTCCAAGCACTCACCAACCTAAGCTTAATTTAAAATCTGATAAACGTTAGCCTTAAGGACATCTCGACACATTAGAAGATTATCTTAAGGGGGAAGGTGTTAGAATTTGACTCTTGTCAAATTGGTGTCAAAGGACAGGGATTGAGGGGCGAAACCCTGAAGGTTGGTGGTTTGGCTTAATTAGGCCCGTCACTTTTGCGCAGATACCTCCCACTAATCTTGCCCTGACCTGGCTGGTTAGCTTGTGGTTAGAATCTGCATTATACTTCCTGTGGACAATCAACCAGTTAGGAGTTGTCTAGGTCAAGGTTTACCTTAGATTAGGGTTGGTTGCTTTTTCTTTTCTTGTTGACTATTGGTGAACTTATTTGTGGAAGTGTTTGTATATGCAATCGTGGTCGAGAGACCCAAACACATCTAGGTTAACTAGAACTCATCATCACCCAAGTAAGAATCCAAACCAGATCCGGTTATGATTCAATCGACATCTTTGCATATAGGTTCCATCCCATTAGAACCACCTTCCATCTTGCATCCAACTTCATCAGTTGATGAACATAACTTTGAGCTTAAACTGCAGTTCATTAACACACTCTTTAAGTTTCATGACTTAGAGTCCGAAGATGTGTATTTCTTCATAAGAGAATTTGAGAAAGTATACTTAATGATGAAAATCCCACACCTTATAGACGATACTATTAGGTTGAGATTTGTCCCATTCTCTCTTAAGGACTTAGCAAAGAAATGGCTATACAGCTTAGTGGCCAGTTCCATCACATCGTGGGATGGTTTTCATCAAGGTCTTCTTGAAGAAATTCTACCAAATTCATAAGATTGCTCTCATTAGAAAAATATTATGCAATTCAAGTAAGAATCTAGTGAACCATTTTGGAGGTATTTTGAACGTTTCAAAGAACTCCTTGTCTAATGTTCTCATCATGGAATAGAGAAGTGGCGACAATACCAAATTCTCTATGATGGTTTAGACTACTCAACCAAGACCCTCTTAGAAACCATGTGCCAAGGGGATTCTTACAAAAGGATGAGAATGAAGGATGAGATTTATTTGAGAATCTAGCTGAAAACACCATACAGTGGGAACCGACTAATGAAATTCTAAAAATTCAAACTTTATCTCTTCAGAAGAAGGTCTCCATTTAATTGAATCATTTATAACTGCAGAGGCTATAATAGCAAACCTAGCGAGAAGACTAGAAGATTTAGAAACTAAGGAACCTGTTTTAGTTAATCAAGTCAGCCCAAACCAATTTTCAACTCCGGGCTGTACTTACTGTCAAGCCATAAATCATGTGTTTGAAGAGTGTCCTGTGTTTTAAGCTTAACAAAAAATTTCTGAACTGATGAATGTGGCCTTTTCAAGGCCCAACAATAATCCCTACGCATTAACGTACAATCCTGGCTGGAGAAATCAACTGAATTTCTCGTGGAGCCAAAACAACAATGACCACTCAAGGTCAAACCACTTCCAACATCCCAATCATAATCACAATCCTTCCTATCATCAACCCAACTACCATCCCAATCACAATCATCAATCTAATTTTTCAATTATCAACCAAACTTTTCTAATCATGCTCCACAACCTTCCTTCCAAAGTCCTCCACTTGAGAAAAGAATGACTGATTTTGAGAAGACTATGGAAAGGTATATGAGAAACCAAGAGTCCCTCATACAAACACTGCATAATTACAATGCACAAGCCATAACTAGGTTAGAGGTTCAAATTGGTCAGTTACCTAATTCACAGAATGAGAGGCCCAAGGGTACTTTACCTAGTCAACTATTAACGAACCCACAAAATTCTAACCAAGTTAATCTAGCTGAGGATCAACAGTTTAATTAATGCAATATTGTTCACACATTGAGGTCAGGAAAGAAAATTGATAATCAAGTATCTATGCCATCCAATCGCATTCAGCACAACAATACATAAGCATCCACTTCATCTAGTTTCAATCCATCCCAATCTGACGAGCTTGAAAAAGACAAGTCTGCCAGTCAGGTGCACAAGCTTATAGTACCATTTCCTAATAGGCTGAAGAACAACAAACATAATCTACACATGGATAAGATAATTGAGATCTTCAATCAAAAGAAGATAAATGTGCCACTTCTTGATACAATCCAACAAGTCCCATCTTATGTAAAATTACTTAAGGACATGTGCACCAAGAAGAGAAAGACTAATGTACCCAATAAAGTCTTCTTATCCACTAATATTAGTGAGCTACTGTCGGGTCTGATCCATGTCAAGTACAATGATTCAGGTTGCCCCACCATTGTCTACACTATAAGGTAAGCCGAGATTAGTCGTGCACTTCTTGACTTGGGGTAAGTATCAACTTGCTCCCTTTCTTAGTTTATCAACAACTCGGGTTGGGCGTCCTAGTCCAACTGAGTCACCATCCAACTGATTGACCGTTCAGTGAAATTTCTCAAGGGAGAAATTAATGATGTCCTTACCTGGGTCGGGAAGTTTTTCTACCCCGTTGATTTCAAGTCTTGAGACACAACCAGTGTCCAATTCTAGAACTCAAACTCCCATTATCCTAGGACACCAATTCCTTACTACTGCAAATGCTATTATCAATTGTAGGAATGGGTCCATGAGGTTAACTTTTGGAGACATGACTAGAGAAGTCAATGTCTTTAACTTAGGAAAGCAATCATGTGATATTGAGGATCAAACATTTGAAGTCAACTTCATTGAGAACTTGACTAGTGAACATAGAGAAGAATTGAAACTGGAACCTGATTGTGATTTCGAGTTAGAGTCTGAACACTTTAACCTTGATCAGATTATCGGGTCTACTGTGAATTGGGCCTCAAACCCTATTTCACCAAATGTGGAGCCAATAAACTTGACTCCTCCTTCCAATGAGCCTTTCCCTTCTTTAGAGTTGAAAGCCTTACCTACACATCTCAAGTGCATCTATCTTGGCAAACAAGAGACTTTTTCCATCATTATTGCATCCCATTTAAATGACAAGGAAGAAGAGAATCTTAAAATAATTCCTAGGAGACATAAAAAAGTCATTGGTTGGACTATGACCGACATAAAGGAATTGAGTCCAACCATACTTCAACATTGCATTCATATCAATGAAGAAGCGACACCAAAGAGAGACCCGCAGTGTAGGTTAAACCTTATAATGCAAGAGGTTGTTCATTCTGAAATCGTGAAACTTTTAGATAATGGAATAATCTATCCTATTTCTGATAGCCAATGGGTCAGCTCTGTCCATGAGGTTCCGAAGAAATCTAGTTTCATTGTGGTGGAAAATGAGAACAAAGAGTTGGTCCAAACTCTACTTCCCATGAAGATTCAATTTTGCATCGACTATAGGAAGCTAAATGTTGCAATTCATGAGGACCATTTCCTGCTTCTCTACATTGACCAAATACTTGAACGTTTGGCTGGCCACGAGTATTACTATTTCTTTGATGGTTATTCGGGGTATAATCAGATTCTCAATGCTCTGGAGGACCAAGGAAAGACCACTTTCACATGTCTATTTGGGACATTTGCTTATCATCAAATGCCTTTCGGCTTATGCAATGCTGCAGCAACGTTTCAATATTGCATATTGATTCTTTTCTCTGATATGGTGAAACAATTTTTGAAAATATTCAAGGATGATTTCTTCATTTATGGAGACTCATTCCATCAATGTCTTCACCATCTCGAACTCGTCCTCTAACGTTGTGTCGGGAAAAATTTGACACTGAACTGGGAGAAATGTCACTTCATGGTAAGGCATAAAATTTTCTTGGGTCATGAGATTTCTAAGAATGAAATTAAAGTGGATAAAGCCAAGATTGAGGCCATAGCTAAGCTCCTAGTGCCGAAGTGTGTTAAAGATATCCGACTTTTTTAGGACACGCCGGTTTTTATCGTAGGTTCATTAAAGACTTTAGTAAAATTGATAGACCCTTAACTAATCTTTTAACTAAGGATATGTCCTTCACTTTTGATGGTGGATGTCTAATGCTTGGGAGAAGCTGAAAAATAAGCTTATTTCTGCACCAATCATCTCTGCACCAGATTGATCAAAGCCGTTTGAAATCATGTGCGATGCTTCTGATTTTGCTATGGCGCTGTCTTAGGACAAAGCATAGATAACAAGCAGCACATGATTTACTACTCAAGTAGGACTCTCAATGATGCACAATTGAACTACACTACAACTGAGAAGGAATTCTTGGCTGTAATATTTGCATTAGAGAATTCTATCCCTACCTTCTGTGTTTCAAAACCACCATCTTCACTGATCATTCTGCGCTAAGATACCTTTTGGCGAAGAAAGATGCTAAGGCCTAACTAATTCGTTGGATCTTATTTCTTCAAGAATTTGATCTCGAGATTTGAGATAAAAAAGACGTAGAAAATATCATTGTTGACCATCTCTCGCGCATTCCAAACTTTCATGCTATGAACTGCCCATCAATGATAACTTTTCAATGAACAACTCTTGGTTGCCTTTAGGGAACCTTGGTTCGCTGACATAATGAACTACTTAGTCACGAACCAAACTCCATCTCATTGGTCTAAACAAGATGCCTACCGATTCTTATCTCAAGTCCGGTATTTCTTCTGAGAGATATATTTTCAAATATTGTTCTGACCAAATCATTAGGAGATGCATTCCCGATGAGGATATTAAGAGTGTTTTGTCTATTTGTCACGAGCTTGCATGCTGTGAAAACTTTGCTTCCCGCAAAACTGCTGAAAAAGTGCTACAAAGTGGATCAATTGGCCTAATTTGTTCAAAGATGCATTTGATTTTTGCAAGACGTGCCATAGATGCTAACTAGTAGGAAGATCTCAAAGCGTGACATGACGTCCTTCAACTCAATTCTAAAAATAGAACTCTTTGATGTATGTGACATCGACTTTATGGGTCCATTTCTTATTTTATTTGAAAATCAATACATATTGGTTATTGTGGACTATGTGAAATCACCTAGAGGGGGGTGGTGAATAGGTGACTAGCTAATCTAATGATGAATAAATGCGAAATTAAAACTATTTATGCAAACTAAAAACTATTGAGCTAAATACACCACGTATAACATAAGAGTGTAGCCGAATTCTCAGTGAAGGGCTCTGGACTATCTCCTCAAAATTACTTTAGATAAGAGTTAAGGTGCCGCTATGGCTCTCTTGGTTGAATACGAGTGTGAGCAAACAATCCCAAGCATGTATCAATTTAAGCACAAGATATATCAAGCATATAAAGAGATAAGCAATGTAAGCATGCAAGATATAAACACAAGTGAGAGATAGAGAGAGCAATCGCAAACACGGGAGATTTGTTTCGAGGTTCGAGCACCCTTGCTCTACGTCCCCGCCTTCAACACTATGAAAGATTTCCACTAGAATCGATCCCACCGGATCACTCGGTGCCGCAACACCTACAACGAGTTCACACTAGAACTCCTTGGACTCACTAGTCCCCTCACTTGTTCCCGCAAGAACAAACACATGCAAGCACACTAGCTTGCTGAGGCCGCATCTCTACACCGAGCTCCCACTAGAACTCAAAATAACGCGAACCCACAAGTCTGCCTCCTCAAATAAAAGAATGAACACTTTGGTGATCTAAACACTTTAATCACCTAAAAACACTCTCACAATAACTCTCCTATAAGATTGATATAGTAATGGAAAGCTCAAGTATATGTGAGAAAAACTAGGATTGATTTGGTGGTGAAAAACTCAAAGAATCATTTTTGAAAACCTCTTGATAATCTCTCCCTTTGATTTGAAAATATTGGCTCTAAAACATATGGAGAAAACCACTAAGATAGATAGAAAAAACTAGCCTAAAAACTCTCTTCAAATCTTATCCAAATCAGCCCCAAATCATAGGCCTCAAAATTATAGTTGTTGGGGTCTAACTCAGCAGAAATCTATGCTGTCAGTCGACTACCCGGTCGACCGCCAACGGTCGGATTTCTGACCGTTGGGAAGCTCGATCGACCGGCCGGTCGACCGAAAACTGGGCAAAGATCTAGCGGTTGACCGCCCAGTCGACCGGGGCCATTTACAGAGAGCAGACTCTTTATCGGTCGACCGCGAGGTCAAGTGGCCCATGCTGTGCACGTTTGTGCACATCGATCGACCGAAGCGGTCGACCGACTTCTGGCGTGGTCGACTGTCCGGTCGACCGGCAGAAGGCCATTCCGACATTTTATAGGGATTAAAAACTTGTCTTTTTACCTTCAATAAAAGCCCATAAAATCACTAAAAATCTACAAAAATAAGTTCAGTAATATACTTTAATATACAAATATGTTTGATTAAAAAATCAAAATATATTTCAAACATTTTGAACTATTTTTGTAATATGAAAGTTTTGTCTTAAACAAAAATCTGTATTTTTCAAAAACGATTTTTCCAAATTGAAAACCGATTTTTTCAAAACTCCTCCAAATACAAAAATAAAATATTTTAAACCCTTTTAAAGCTTAGTGTGTGTGGATATGATCCACTACACATATATGATAAAATATCTATGTTTTTGATAATAAGCTCTAAAATAAGTTTTGATAAAAGTTAAAACACATGTATATTTTGAGGCTTAAAAATTAAAATGGTATTTTTTTAAACAAAAACTCTTTTATTAAAACACATATAATCTTGTGTGTGAGTATATATGAACTTGAGAAATTCACCAACTAATCTATCATTTACATTTTATCTAAAAATAAAATCTTAACACTTACAAACATGACACAAGTCTTCTGAAAATCTTCACTTGAAAATCTTCTTCTTCTTTCTTGACTTGGTCCAAACCTTGATCCAATGAGCTAGACTCCTCTTAAGTACTTGATGCGATATTGATGCACAAGTTCTTGAATCAACACGTGTTAGCTCCAAAACTTGATTTTAAATCCTTTGTTGAAGTTAAACACCTACTAAGATCATGATCACATATCTGAGACTAATTAAACACAAGATCATTAGTAATATAACTATATGAGTTAATCATCATCAAAACTATAGTGATGAGCATTTGGGCCATAATCTTCCCCTTTTTGATGATGACAAAACTCATGGAGTTATCTATGCATTGATTAAAGATAAGCTTCATAAAAGCTCCCCCTTAACTCATGCATAGCAATAAACATAAATATATTCAATGAAGTGCACTAACCAAAACAAACATATATGCATAAAGAAGGAGATAAACATGCATAAACACATTAAATACTTCTCCCCCTTTTTGTCAAAAACAAAACATATATATGCAGAAACATGTATATATCAAAACCCAAAATCCTTCTCCCCCTTTTTGTATAAAATAAGGAGATGAAAGAAACATGCAAATATAACTAACAAAATACCTCTCCCCTTTTTTGTCAAATCATCAACAAAAGGGTGAAAACATATCAAACAATAAAGATATATATGCGATATACATTCATGAAGAGAGAGACGTGAAGTTAACTCCCCTGCATACATGCATGACATGAAGAAGGGATGACAAAATCCTAACTCACATAAAGTATAATATACAATGTATAAACGGAGATATGATGCTCCCCCTACACACGTGTATCACATAAAGAAGAGATGTCAAGCTCCTTAATACAAGATACACTCAACATGAATCTATATATAGAAGAGATGTTAAGCTCCCCTTACATATAAGCAATACACATCAAGAAATTGTGAATTTTCTTTAGAACAAAATGTTGAAATCCTTAAGTCAACAAAACAAATTTTGAGATACCTTTTGGAAATAAACAAAATTTTTAGATACCAATAATAGATTTTTGATACCAATTGGAATAAATAAAATTTTTGATACCAATTGAAATTGAAATCGGAAATTTTGATACCAAAATGAAATTGAAACAATGTAAATTTTGATACCAATTAAAAAGTAAAGAATGAAGTATATTTTGATATCAATTAAAATTGAACCATTTTGATACCAATTGAAGAATATTGTAAATTTTTGATATGAATTAAACGTAAAATATGAGGTATATTTTGATATCAAATGAATTACCAATTGAAAACAATGCATAAGCTCTTTTAGATACCAATTAACATTCAAAAATTTGTCAAGCTTAGCATAAACATAATTTGTGCTTTAACATGTAATATATAGTAAAACAAGCACAATCAAATCATATATATGTATGAAAGTGAAAATACCAATTGAAATTGATATTATTGTAAGTTGAAGGATACATATATATATAAAGAAAACATGTATGAGTATACAAAAGTAAAATTTCATGAAGATCAAGTGTATTACTCATAATTATCCACCCTATACATGCACATGATTAAAAAGATTTTCAATTAGGCATACAAGGCATGGTTGCCCATCCAACCGCACTTATAGGGTAGAAGTTTTCAAAAATATGATTTAAAAATAGTTGTAAATTGAAAACACTACCAAATGAAGAATAAATAACTGCTTTAAAGTAATTTTTGAAAAGCTAGTTAAAGATCCTTCAAACATGAAACCAAATCATATGTATATCATGAAACATACTAAATACATAAAGATTGACACTCGCAATCTATAAAACTCAAAAAATGTGCTCATGAAATAAAGTAATGAGTAAACAAAAATAATGAGAGTGTACAAAGGTTATGTGAATAGCGTATTCATGAAATAATCAATAAAACTCAAAATAAACATGGAATTCTTTTTATCAAACAAATATGAAAATCATAAAAAAATTATTTTTCATTTAAAAACAAAATTTCAAGGCATTTGTATGTTTTTATCAAAACTAACAACATACATACATATCCCAAACACAAACGAGTCCATAATGTAATTTGCATGAAGGCAAGTGACTCAAGAGTATACATGTATATTTATTAGTTTTGGACAAAAAATACATATACATGAAGCAAAACATGCACAAAGATAGGAAAAACAAGTGTAAATGAGGGAATCATCAAAACTAAGTTATACATGTACATGTAATGAGTACAAATGAGCAATAAAGCATTAACATATAACAACCAAGTATTGCTCACTACTTGTATATATATAGACACAAGTTTTAATGAAAACTACATCTAAACAAATATTCACCACATGAAGCACAAAAATAAAACATGCTAAAAATATTGTTAATGTAAAAGCATGTAAAACTAAATTAGGAGTTTAGAGATAGTTACCAAACCATATGCACTATTCTCTAAGTCTCCAAAACATGATGATCCCCCACCAAATTTTTTGATAGTGATGCATCAATTTGTAGTGTCCATCAAGCCCATGCAACCACCACCAAGGCACCAATCCTCTCATCTCATGTGAGAGCCCACACCTACATCAAGCACAAGTGGTGGGAATTTTGGTACCCATTTTCTTTTGGGTCCACGGGGGTTAGCATTATTCGGAACCCAAAAATTAATATGATTTATTTTATCAAAACAAACTTTGCTAAATGGTCTTTGCGGCTGCAATGTGTGCATTTGTACACTCTAGCATGCACATGAGAATGAGTGTGATCATGATGTGCAAAGTGTGCATATGTATGCCGTGGGTGATGTGCATGAACATGTGAAGCTTGTTTCTTTTGAAATAAGGTTTCCAATCTATTATGATTAAATGCACAATTGCTCAAAGTTGAGCTCAAACAGTTTATTCTATTTTTCAAAACTTGAATCTCATTTTTATTGATAATAGCATGAAGAGCATGGTCAACAATCTTTTTCTTTTTAGAAACATTTTTCTTTTCTTTTGAAACAATTTTTCTTTTTAAAGAGTTGTTTTCTTCCAAAACAATTTCTTTTTCTTTTTTCACCAAATTTATTTTATTTTTCAAAGAATTATTTCCTTCACAAAGATCATTTAATTTAGAAAACAAGGAAATATTCTCCTTTTTCAAAGCTTCATTTTCTTTTGAAACTTTTTCAATTTTATTTTGAAAAGAATCATTTTCTTCTAGAATGGAGTCAAATTTCTTTTTCAATTTCTTATTATCCTTTTTTAGCAAATCATATTTTTCAAGAAGTTGTTGACAAACTATAGCAAGTTCATCATATGACAAGTCAACATCCTCATCAAGCTCGGATTCGTAATTTACCTCAAGGGGGTTGTCCCCTTGGACCATGTAGCACAAGTTGGAAGTATCACTTCCATCATCCGAGTCACTCCCCCACATAGTGTTATTTTTGTTCGCCAAGGGAGACTATAGTGTTCCATACTATAAAAGCCGAATCAAAATTAGCAACCCTAGATAAATATTCATCATTTAGGGTACTCTTTAATGCATGGATGGCTTTTGCATTAGCCTCTAAATGTTTGCCATTTAAATAGTATGAATCCTTAATTGTGGCAAGATAAACATGAATCCCTAGGGCTTAGAGGTACATGGGCATCTTAACTTTTCAAGTTTGGATGTTAAGAATGTCAAACATGGGAGGTGTCATGAAATCCATGTGTGTGTAAATAAATATTGTGATAAAATGAGGATCTTTAACTCTAGGTTGTTAGAACCAAATCAAGAGCACCAAGCTCTGATATCAATTGAAATCACCTAGAGGGGGGTGAATAGGTGACTAGCTAATCTAATAATGAATAAATGTGGAATTAAAACTATTTATGCAAACTAAAAACTATTGAGCTAAATATACCATGTATATGTTGGCCCAATGGCCTTCCACTCTAGTTTTGATGATGATCAACTCATGTAGTTATATTTACTAATATTCTTGTGTTTCTAAGTTTCAGATCATTAGCAGGATATTAGTGTTGGTGATTAGCTTCAACAAGGTGTTTGGAAGCTTATCATGGTGATTCCGGTGCCAAAGCTTAAAGATCATACCTTTGCACTCGGTGGATCGCGTTTGGGAGCTAGTCTACTTGAAGATGAAGATCGTCAAGAAGACTTAGGTATCCATAGGTTTAGTTTTGAGTTTTAGATCCATTTGTTAAAGCTTAGTTTAGTTGATATGCTCAAGTGCACAAAATACACATGGTTTGATTTTTGATATTGATTTCATGAATAGTTTGATCAAAACAAGTTTTCATGATTAATATGTATAGTAGATGTTTTCTAGTTATACATACATGCTTAACTTATAGACAAACTTATTTTGACATTCCTATTCATGTTTTGGAAAAATCTAGTTGATAAAAATACAAGTTTTATTTTTGATAAAATTGGCAAGACACAAAAATGAATTGATATGTTTGATATATGTCTTGAAATTTTTATCACAAGTTTAGTTATCAAGTAAAATGATAAAACATATTTTTGTGGAATTTTTACAAGTGTTAAAATATTTTTTACAAAATTTTCTATCTCAAAATCTGCCCAGAAAAACAGTTTTCCAGGCAGACCGGTCGACCGGCAGTCGACCGGCTGCTCTGCCGGGACATGCACAGGCTGTGCATGTCCGTCGGTCGACCGGGTCACGGACCCAGTCGACCGATATAGAGAGTCTGCTCTCTGTATTTTTTTTCGGTCGACTGGGTCGGTCGACCGATAGAAGGAAACTGTGTTTCCTCCTTGTTGGTCGGTCGACTGGCAGGCGACCGAAGCCCCAACGGTCATATTTTTGACCGTTGGCGGTCGACCGGGCCGGTCGACCGGTGGCTGTCAAAATTGCCACATCAGCCTAACGGCTAGTTTTCTGTTTGGCCTATATATACCCTATTCATTTGGGATTTTGGCTAAGGTTTTTAAGAGAAAAATTTCTGGGTTTCAGCAGAGTTTAAAAGAGTTTTAAAAAGAGTTTTTAGTGCTTTTAACTTCTCATCTTTATTGTTTTGGGTTTTGGAAAAATCAAAGAAATTGGAATTTGGGATTTTTGTATTGGCATTCATTCTCTATCTTTTACTAGAAATTTCCCAAGTGTTTTTCTTTGTTGCTTGTTTTCCAAAACACCTAGTTTCCACACTTGAGCTATCTTCTATCCTAAACTATTAGGATCTTTGTTTTTGTGGAAAAGAAAAGAGAAAAAAAAAAGAGAGAAAGAGAAAGAGTAGTGTTTGAGGTTGTTGTTGTAAACCTCATTGTTGTAAAACACCCTTGTTATTTGTGAATCCCTCTTAAGTAGAGGTGATCGGGTGAGCCTCTTCGGTAGAGGTTGTGAAATTTGTTGTAGTTGGCTACGGGCCGTATCCCTCTTGTAGAGGTGATTGTGTGTTGTGGTTGGCTACGGGCCATACGTGATTGTATTGTACGGGATCCTACGGGGATAGTGGAAATCCTACACGGTGGTGTAGGCGGGGATGTAGAGCTAGGGGCTCGAACCTCGAAACAATTTTGTGTGTTTGCGTTTGATCCAATTTCTCTCAACTCTATCTCCTTAATTTGTGCAAGCATCATTTCATTTCACACAAGCATTAGTCTTTCATAGCATTCATATTATATAACTTGCTTGTGTTGCCTTGCATTTCCTTTATATTGCCATAACTTTGTATGCTTGGCTTAATTGTGTGTGTATACATTGCTTGGATTGCTTGTGTGTGTTTGCCCTACTTGTACTCATCCAACAAGAGCTTCACATAGCGCCTCAACCCATATCAAGGGGAATCAAGAGGAGTTAGTTCAGAGCCTCGAAAGGGGAATTCGGCTACACTTGTTGTATTGTATCAAGTTTGTGCAATACTTGCATTAGCTTCCGCATTTAGAACATTAGTTTGCATAAAGTTTTTTATTTAGCCTTAGATTAGCATTTACACCTATTCACCCCCCCCTCTAGGTGTACTTTCAATTGGTATCAGAGCTAGTGCTCCTGATATTAGGCTTAACATCCTAGGAGTGATCCATTTGCTTGCTAATCTTGTTTGCATAATATTTGTTTGCATACATTTAGCTTACCATGGACTTCATGACCCCTCCTAGCTATGACCCTTCCAACATTCTTGTTTGGAAGACTAGGATGTCCATTTACCTACAAACCCTAGGTTTACATGTTTATCTTGCGGCTACCAAGAAATGCTATCTTGGTAACCTCATTCATATAAGGGCCAATGCACAAGCCCTAGAGGCTATTAGAAACACATTGCCTAAAGATTATCTTTTACATGTTTCTAATATTGATTCCGCTTTTGCAGTGTGGAATTTATTGACAACCACAACCGCTACCTCCGGGCTTCAAGAACAAATCCAAAAGGAAGAGGAATCTAGTGGAGAATCCGATTCTCAATGCTTCATGGTCCAAGGGAATGACTCCCTTGAGGTACATTCGGAACCCCACTTAGATTGTGATGATAGTGCTAGTTCTTCATGTGATGATAATATTGATTCCCATGCCTTAAATGAAGAACTTTCTATAGTTTGTGAAAAATTGATAGAAAATTATAAAATTTTGAAAAAGAAAAGTCTAGGAATTGAAAAAGAAAATAAGGATTTGCATACTAGACTTGATATTGTTTTACAAGAGAAGGTTGAGGTCTATAATGAAAGGGATTCATTGAGATCTCAATTAGAACTTGTACTTAAAGAAAATAACCTTTTAAAATCTAAAAATGATTGCAATGAGGTTTTAAAAAATAATGATATTCTATCTTCAAAGGTAGAATTTGTTTTAAAAGAAATGATTCTTTGAAAAGAGAAATTGTGTTCATTTCAAAAGAATTAGAAATTTGTTTAAGTAAAAATAATTCTTTGAAAAATGATATGTCTTCTCATGTTTGCCATGCTAGTGTAGCCTCATCATCTAGACTACCTAATGCATGTACCTCTTCTTCTAAGATTAATAATGATATTTGTATGCTTAAGAAGAAGGTAGATTGTTTGGGCTCCACTATGAGCCAATGTGCCATGAACCATACACGATTGGAAACTTTGCTTCGAAAGAAACAAGTTCCATCTTTTATGCATGCACACCCTCCAAGGCATACACATGCTCCTCACGGACACCATCACACGTATGCTCATGTGTACACTTGTACACATTGTGGTCGAAGAGGCCATCTTGCTAAATTTTGCTTTGATAGATTACATGTCAATAATTTAGCAAATAAAAAGAAATTTGTTTGGGTTAGAGATGAGACTAACTCCCATGGACCCAAAAGACAATGGGTACCAAAGACCACCCCTCCAATTTTTGATGTAGGTATGGACTCTCACATGACGTGAGAGTGATGGCACCTTGGAGTGGATGCGTTCCGTACTTAAAGGAAATCAATTGGATGCATCACTTTCAAGGGATGATTTGGTGGAAAGGACCACCATGTTTAGGAGACAAGGAAGGTTGCCTTCTAGGCTTTTGGTAACAATTCCTAACTCCCTATTTATGATTATAACATGTTTTAATTGTTCATTGATTACATGTTCATATCATTTGTGTTATAGCATGTCATTGTTTAATGTTCACTATGTTATATCATGTTCATTTGATTAGTGATATACATGCTTAGTTGTTTAGAGACACCCATGCTCAATATAGATTTATATTTGTGTGATCTCATTTTTGATCTAATATGTATATCCTAGATCTTATGCATATGCATATACATATTGATCATTTGAACGTTTGATTCATGTTTTAGTTGTATCATGATGTTTTATATGTGTTTTGTGCTTCTTGTGGTATATACATGTTTAAATGTAGATCTTATCAAAACTTGCATGTATACATGTACACTTAGTGAGAACAAATTGACTTATATATGTTTTGCTCTTCATGCTCATTTGTACCCACTATGTGCACAAGTATAGGCTAGTTTTGATGATTTCTTTGTTTATACTTGTCATACCTATTTTTATGATTCTACTTCATGTATATGTATTTTAAATTCAAACCTAATAAATATACATGTATACCCATGAGTCTTTTGCCTTCAATGCAAATATTTTTAATAGACTCGTTTATGGTTGGGATATGTATGCATATTGTTAGATTTGGATGGATCATACATATACCTAGAAGTTGGTTCACAAAATAAAAGAATTTTGATGAATTTATGTGTTTTGTTTTAACAAAATGATATTCGTGTTTGTCTTGTGCTTAATGATTTGATTACTTGTTTAAGTATTAGTCTTCATTAAGACTAGTTATATACCTATACATATAGTGGGACACAAATAAATCTATATATGATTGGGTTGAATGCTTATTTGTTCCCATTAGTTGTATGAGTATAGTCTAGTTTTGATGATTCATATATTTTAGACTTGTATTCATATTTTTTAATTTATATGAGTTTTAATTTCGTGTATATGTTTATTTTGCCAAAACATTAAGATATACATGTATAATCCTTGAGTCTTTTGCCCTTCATGCAAATCCTTATATATGGACTCAATTGTGTTTAGGATATGTATGTATACTTATTGTGTTGACAATTTATACATATACCTTGAAATGAAATTAGTCAATGAAAATTGGTTTTTCGTGTTTTCATATTTAAGTTTTACTTCATGTATATGTCCATCTAGTTCAAACTAATCCTATACATATACATTCCTTTTTGAGCCACGTGCCTTCATGCAAATACTTTGTGGACTCGTTTGTATTTTGGATATGTATGTATACCTTAGTTTATACTAGACATACATATGCCTTGAAGATTAAGTAGTTCTATGATCTTTTGTTTTAGATAAGTATTATTGTTTAAAGGAATTAAAAGAGCTTAATGAAATATTTTTCATAATTGATTTTCACATGTTAGTTATACACTCGTAATTACTACCTTACTCATGTTTTGTTTCTCATGAGTTGTGCTTTATTGATTAGAGTGAATGATTATTATGTGATTTTCATTTCTATGAAAAATAATCTTGTTTTATTCCTTGCTTGAAGGATTTCGTACTAGTTTACAAAACTTTCCATTTTTAACTAGTTCGAATTCTTCTTTGATGATATGAGATATACACATGCTTTTATTGTTATGTCAATTGGTATCATTGAACTCTTTCAATTGGTATCATTTTGATCTTCTTGTATACTCATATATGTTTTTGTATGTATGTATGCTTTAAATTCCAAGTATATCAATTTCTATTGGTATCTATCTTTCATACATATATATGTTTGTGTTTATGCTAGTGCTTGAGTTTCAATTTGTTTCAATTGACTACTTTTAAATTGATATCAAGACTATGCATGATTTTAGTTTGTATTTCATAAAGGGGGAGAAAATGTGTATTTCATATTTCGTATTCCATTGGTATTCGATTTCCACTCCCTTACTTTATGATAGAATATATTGATAATAATTCTTACAATTGGTATCAATGTTTCTAAATTGGTAAAACTTTTACAATTGGTATCATATTTGAGGAATTCAAAATTTGGTATGTTTAATTACAATTGGTATCTAAAGATTTTGTTTTAAGAAAGTTTCAATAGTTTTGATTTACATTGCCTATATGTGTATAGATTCATGTTGAGTGTATCCTATATTGAGGAGCTTGACAACTCTTCTTTATGAGATACACGTGTGTAAGGAGAGCTTCACATCTCTTTTTATGCATTACGTATTTTGTGTTATGTGAATTAGGGCGTGTCTTCCTTTCTTCATGTAATTCATATATGTAGGGAAGCTAACTTAACGTCTTCCTCTTCATGAATGTCTATCTCATATACCATTTATTGAACCATGTTGAATTTCTATTGGTATCTAGATGCACCTCATTGACTTATTTTTAATTGATATCAATGTTTTGATGTTTAACCCTTTATTGGTTCTTGATTTAGAACAAAAAGGGGAGAATAATGTGCTTTTCATGCTTTCACCCCTTTGTTGATGATTGACAAAAAGGGGAGAAGAATTTGGAAGAATTTGGCTTTTGGCTTTTATATGCATGTCTTTGTTTTTGTGTATATGCATGTATTTGTTGTTTTAGTAAGAATATGTTGTTTATGTTATTGGTATCTAGAGCTTAGAGTTTGTCTTATTTCATTGGTATCTAGAGCTATAACATGTTTATATTGTTTAATATTTTTTATTTTATTTATGCATGAGTTAAGGGGGAGCTTCTTTGAAGCTTAACTTTAATCCATGCATATATAACTCCATGAGTTTTGTCATCATCAAAAAGGGGGAGATTGTTGGCCCAATGGCCTTCCACTCTAGTTTTGATGATGATCAACTCATGTAGTTATATTTACTAATATTCTTGTGTTTCTAAGTTTCAGATCATTAGCAGGATATTAGTGTTGGTGATTAGCTTCAACAAGGTGTTTGGAAGCTTATCATGGTGATTCCGGTGCCAAAGCTTAAAGATCATACCTTTGCACTCGGTGGATCGCGTTTGGGAGCTAGTCTACTTGAAGATGAAGATCGTCAAGAAGACTTAGGTATCCATAGGTTTAGTTTTGAGTTTTAGATCCATTTGTTAAAGCTTAGTTTAGTTGATATGCTCAAGTGCACAAAATACACATGGTTTGATTTTTGATATTGATTTCATGAATAGTTTGATCAAAACAAGTTTTCATGATTAATATGTATAGTAGATGTTTTCTAGTTATACATACATGCTTAACTTATAGACAAACTTATTTTGACATTCCTATTCATGTTTTGGAAAAATCTAGTTTGATAAAAATACAAGTTTTATTTTTGATAAAATTGGCAAGACACAAAAATGAATTGATATGTTTGATATATGTCTTGAAATTTTTATCACAAGTTTAGTTATCAAGTAAAATGATAAAACATATTTTTGTGGAATTTTTACAAGTGTTAAAATATTTTTTACAAAATTTTCTATCTCAAAATCTGCCCAGAAAAACAGTTTTCCAGGCAGACCGGTCGACCGGCAGTCGACCGGCTGCTCTGCCGGGACATGCACAGGCTGTGCATGTCCGTCGGTCGACCGGGTCACGGACCCAGTCGACCGATATAGAGAGTCTGCTCTCTGTATTTTTTTTCGGTCGACTGGGTCGGTCGACCGATAGAAGGAAACTGTGTTTCCTCCTTGTTGGTCGGTCGACTGGCAGGCGACCGAAGCCCCAACGGTCATATTTTTGACCGTTGGCGGTCGACCGGGCCGGTCGACCGGTGGCTGTCAAAATTGCCACATCAGCCTAACGGCTAGTTTTCTGTTTGGCCTATATATACCCTATTCATTTGGGATTTTGGCTAAGGTTTTTAAGAGAAAAATTTCTGGGTTTCAGCAGAGTTTAAAAGAGTTTTAAAAAGAGTTTTTAGTGCTTTTAACTTCTCATCTTTATTGTTTTGGGTTTTGGAAAAATCAAAGAAATTGGAATTTGGGATTTTTGTATTGGCATTCATTCTCTATCTTTTACTAGAAATTTCCCAAGTGTTTTTCTTTGTTGCTTGTTTTCCAAAACACCTAGTTTCCACACTTGAGCTATCTTCTATCCTAAACTATTAGGATCTTTGTTTTTGTGGAAAAGAAAAGAGAAAAAAAAAAGAGAGAAAGAGAAAGAGTAGTGTTTGAGGTTGTTGTTGTAAACCTCATTGTTGTAAAACACCCTTGTTATTTGTGAATCCCTCTTAAGTAGAGGTGATCGGGTGAGCCTCTTCGGTAGAGGTTGTGAAATTTGTTGTAGTTGGCTACGGGCCGTATCCCTCTTGTAGAGGTGATTGTGTGTTGTGGTTGGCTACGGGCCATACGTGATTGTATTGTACGGGATCCTACGGGGATAGTGGAAATCCTACACGGTGGTGTAGGCGGGGATGTAGAGCTAGGGGCTCGAACCTCGAAACAAATTTTGTGTGTTTGCGTTTGATCCAATTTCTCTCAACTCTATCTCCTTAATTTGTGCAAGCATCATTTCATTTCACACAAGCATTAGTCTTTCATAGCATTCATATTATATAACTTGCTTGTGTTGCCTTGCATTTCCTTTATATTGCCATAACTTTGTATGCTTGGCTTAATTGTGTGTGTATACATTGCTTGGATTGCTTGTGTGTGTTTGCCCTACTTGTACTCATCCAACAAGAGCTTCACATAGCGCCTCAACCCATATCAAGGGGAATCAAGAGGAGTTAGTCCAGAGCCTCGAAAGGGGAATTCGGCTACACTTGTTGTATTGTATCAAGTTTGTGCAATACTTGCATTAGCTTCCGCATTTAGAACATTAGTTTGCATAAAGTTTTTTATTTAGCCTTAGATTAGCATTTACACCTATTCACCCCCCCCTCTAGGTGTACTTTCAGTATAACACAAGAGTGTAGCCGAATTCCCGGTGAAGGGCTCTGGACTATCTCCTCAAGATTCCTCTAAATAAAAGTTGAGGTGCCGCTATGACTCTCTTGGTTGAATATGAGTGTGAGCAAACAATCCCAAGCATGTATCAATTTGAGCACAAGATATATCAAGCATATAAAGAGATAAGTAATATAAGCATGCAAGATATAAACACAAGTGAGAGATAGAGAGAGCAATCGCAAACAGGCGAGATTTGTTTCGAGGTTGAGCACCCTTATCTACGTCCCCGCCTTCAACACTATAAAGGATTTCCGCTAGAATCGATTCCACTGGATCACTCGGTGCCGCAACACCTACAACGAGTTCACACTAGAACTCCTTGGACTCACTAGTCCCCTCACTTGTTCCCGCAAGAACAAACACACGCAAGCACACTAGCTTGCCGAGGTCGCAACTCTACACCGAGCTCCCACTAGAACTTGAAATAACGCGAATCCACAAGTCCGCCTCCTCAAATACAAGAATGAACACTTTGGTGACCTAAATACTTTGATTACCTAAAAACATTCTCACAACTCTCCTATAGGATTGATATAGTAATGGAAAGCTCAAGTATGTGTGAGAAAAACTAGGATTGATTTGGTGGTGAAAAACTCATAGAATCACTTTTGAAAACCTCTTGATAAACTCTCCTTTTGATTTGGAAATATTGGCTCTAAAACATGTGGAGAAAACCACTGAGATAGGTAGGAAAAACTAGCCCAAAAACTCTCTTCAAATCTTATCCAAAACAGCCCCAAATTATAGGCCTCAGAATTATAGCCGTTGGGGTCCATCTCAGCAGAAATCTCTGCTGTCGGTCGACCGCGAACGGTCGGATTTTCGACCGCTAGAAAGCTCGGTCGATCGACCGGTCAACCAAAAACTGGGAAAAGACCTTGCGGTTGATCGCCCGGTAGACTGGGGCCATTTACAGAGAGTAGAGACTCTCTGTCGGTCGACGACGCGGTCGACCGGCCCATGCTTTGTACGTTTGTGTACATCAGTCGACCGGGGCGGTCGACCGACTTCTGGCGCGGTCGACCGTCCGGTCGACCGGCAGAAGGCCAGTCAAACATTTTAAAGGGATTAAAAACTTATCTTTTTACCTTCAATAAAATCACTAAAAATCTACAAAAATAAATTCAGTAATATACTTTGATATACAAACATGTTTGAATTAAAAATTAAAAGATATTTTAAACATTTTGAACTATTTTTGTAATATGAAAGTTTTGCCTTAGACAAATATCTGTATTTTTCAAAAACGATTTTTCCAATTGAAAATCGATTTTTCCAAAACTCCTCCAAATACAAAAATAAGATATTTTAAACCCTTTTAAAGATTAGTGTGTATGGATATGATCCACTACACATATATGATGAAATATCTATATTTTTGACAATAAGCTCTAAAATAAGTTTTGATAAAACACATGTATATTTTGAGGCTTAAAAACCAAAATGGTATTTTTCTAAAACAAAACTCTTTTATGAAAACACATATAAATCTTGTGCGTGAGTGTATATGAACTTGAACAATCCACCAACTAATCTATCTTTTACATTTTATCTAAAAATAAAATCTTAACACTTACAAACATGACACAAGTCTTCTGAAAATCTTCACTTAAAAATCTTCTTCTTCTTTCTTGACTTGGTCCAAATCTTGATCTAATGAGGTAGACTCCTCTTGGGTACTTGATGCGATCTTGATGCATAAGCTCTTGAATCAATACCTGCTAGCTCCAAAACTTGTTAAATCCTTTGTTGAAGCTAAACATCTACTAAGATCTTGATCACATATCTGAGACTAATTAAACACAAGATCATTAGTACTATAACTACATGAGTTAATCATCATCAAAACTATAGTGATGAGCCTTTGGGCCAACACTATGTGTCCAAGTGGGTGGAAGCCATTCCTAGCAAAACTAATGATAACAAGGTTGTCATCATGTTTTTAAAAGAAAACATCTTCTCGCGCATCAGAACCTCTCATGCTATCATCAGTGATAATGGTACTCACTTTTGCAATAAATCTTTTGAAGCTCTTATGTGAAAGTATGTTATAACACAAAAGTTGTCGACGCCATATCATCCTCAAACTAGTGGGCAGGTGGAGGTCTCCAATAGACAAATTAAGCTTACTTTGGAGAAGACCGTGAACCAAAATAGGAAAGACTGGTCTACCAAACTTGTAAATGCCCTATGGGCCTACAAGATCGCTTTCAAGACGATTCTAGAAATGTCTCATTATACGTTAGTTTTTGGAAGGCTTGCCACCTACCCGTTGAGTTAGAGCATCGGGCCTTATGAGCAATCAAGCAGCTAATTTTATTTGAATAAGGTCGATGACCTTCAGAAATTACAAATTTTTGAATTAGAGGAGTTAAGAAATGAGGCCTATGAAAATGCAAAGATCACAAAATATAGAGTTAAAATTTTTCATGATAAATATATAATAAAGAAAACATTTATCCCTAAACAAAAAAGTCTTACTCTATAGTTCTAAGCTTTATTTTTTTCAGCGAAATTGAAATCGAGATGGACTAGGCCATTTATTGTAAAGACCGTGTTTTCACACGGTGTTGTTGAGATCAGTAACACCAATAATGAGAATGACTTTAAGGTAAATGGTCAACGCCTTAAACTATTCTTGGAATCGGTGCTGATAAATAAAATGGCTATGGGTCTTTTTGACCCAGTGTATCGGTAATTTTACCTCTTTTACATTACATTTCATGTACTATTCATTTCTTTCATACATTGGGGACAATGCATGAGATAGGTGTGGGGGAAGGTTCTAATTAACATTGCTTAAAAAGAAAAAATGGTTTTAAAAAAACTTTTTGGAAAGAGAACAATATTTTGACATATTTTTTGTAAGAAATTAAGTCAATTTTAAGGAATAGGAGAATCATAAATAGGATCTTTTATACTTGGTCAAATAAAATTATTTGTTTAATTTTAAGGTTAGAAAGAAAACTTGAAAAAGTAACTGGTCTTGATTTTTACCTTAATGAAATATGCAACTTTATAACGCTTACATACTTAGGGTTAAAAAATAAAGATTCTTATGTCTTATTAAAAATATTATCTAAAATAAAAATTATATATATATTAAAAATTCTCTGATTAAGTTAGGTATTTGTGCCTCATAAAGCATAAGTATTCACGTCTAAAAGCGGTCCATATAATAAAATCCTTAGTTTTGTGACATTGTTTGCTCGAGTCCTTACGTCCTTGGGGTGTTTTCTTACCCGGTACCCTAAGATCATCTGGTTTAGGTGTCACCGACTAAAAGCTCGTTGCATGAGCAGATTAGAAAGCCTAATAGAACTAAGAAATAATACTACTAAAAATTAAAAAAAGAAGAAAATAAGGCATAAGAGTTAGAGTTAAAGAACCCCGAGTCAAAATTTCACGATCACAAAGGTGTATATGATTTAGGGTAAAGTAATAGACTAGATGAGAAATACAAGTTTGACCCCTCACCTTAATTGATAACAAGTTTTTGAATAGAGATTAAGTTTAGTAAGAAAAAATTATGTTTTCCTATAACTTATAGATTATTTGAACTCTTACAATAATACTTCAAATATTTTCTCTCTTTTTCAAAATGCTTTTCAAAAATACTAACATTTTTTTTCTTTCTTTATGGATTTTGTGGGTGCAATCCACTGAAAACTCTCATTAGACAAAACTCATCCTCTAGGGGTAATATAGAAGTTTAACGGCTTATTGTACATGCTAAGTGCAATCGTGTTTCCTACCAAAATGGATAGTTAGTTTTTATTTTGCTCGAGGACAAGCAAAAGACAGGTGTGGGGGTGCGATGACACACGTGCGTTGCATGTTTTCATATCATATGTGTCATATTTTTACATTTTTATTTAAATAAAACTCTGCTATTAATGTATTTTTATGTCCAGTGATGTGCAGAGTAATTAAGGAAGAAAAGAGAGAGAATGACAGATTTATTCAATTAAATTCAGAAGTTCAAAAGAAAAGGAATCGATTCAAATGCAGATTTTATAGAAGCTATCTTATCTGAAAACCGGGTACATCAGATTAGATAAATACCGATTAAAATCAAAGAAAAAATGCACTTTTGAAAACTCAAATTGGTTGAAATGAAGTTCAAAAGATATCTCATCAAATTAGAACAGAAATTCAAGATCCAATTGGATAAAAGAATAGGGGAGAGATGGACGAATAGATGCCCATTGATCCTGGCCCTAAGGCCAGGATTGTGCCACGAAAACATGACAAAAGCCGCATTTTCGTGACCTTCTCTTTGAATTTGGGGAGCGTTTGCTCCCCCTATCTCTCCACTCGTCTTTTCTATCCATTTCTATCCTATAAATACCCCACACATCAGAAGCAGAGGGACGAAGATTAGGATTAATCTCTTTTTTTCTTTTTAAGGTTTATGATCATTGTTAAATAGTTTGTGAGAAGTTGTATCTCAGTTCTTATTTGTAGTTCAATTCAGAAACAAAGTGAGAGAGAGAGAAAGAGTGATTGTAATCTGAAGTTGAGTGACATTAATAAAGATTCGATGAACTTCTTTTCTTCTCCAACTCACGGGTATGTTGCATGTCAATTTAATGTTTTCTTTGTTGACCCAAAGGCCCATCACTCTATTTTTGATGATGATTAACTCATGTAGTTATAGTACTAATGATCTTGTGTTTATATAGTTTCAGATATTTGATCAAGATCTTAGTAGGTGTTTAGCTTCAATAAAAGAGTTTTAGAGCATACATGTGCAGATTCAAGAGCTCGCGCGTCAAGATCGCATCTAGCACTCGGTGGGAGTCAATCTCTTTGGATCGTGTTTGGATCGGATCGTCTTGAAGATGAGGATCGACAAGAAAACTTCAGTTTGTTTAGATCTTGTGTAAAGATAGATAGTGTTGGTATGCTCAAGTCACACACACAAGTTTATTGGTTTTCGTTAAACCGGTATTGGATTTCATGTCAAAAATATAGATATACATCATATATGTGTATTGGATTCTATCCATGCACATCTTGCTTTAAATATAGTTTAAATATCTTGTTTTTGTATCCATATAAGTTTTGGAGAAAACGGTTTTTCATTTCAAAATCCAAGTTTTGGAAAATACGATTTTCGGTTTAAAGCCTAATTTCAATATCACAAAAATGATTCAAATGGTTTGTAATATGTGTTGATTTTTGGTCACACATATTTGTTATTCAAATATCTAATAAGAACATATTTTTGTGGAATTTATAAGATATTATGGGATTTTATTGAAGTTAAAAAGACAAGTTTTTAATCCCTTATTTCCCAGCCAGATCTGCTGGCGATCGATCGTCCAGGGGTCGGTCGACCAGACCGGTTGACCGATATGCAAGAAACGTGTATAAGGACCAGCCAAGTAGGTCGATCGACCGTGCGGTCAACTAACTGAAAGTACCCAACTCTCGGGTACTGCCGGTCAACAGGTTGTGCCTCGTCGACCGGGCGGTCGACCGAAGGCACAACAGTCAGAAATATGACTGTTGGGCCGGTTAACCAAAAGGGCATTCTGGGCATTCTCAGCTGCCAACGGCGATATTTTGAGAGGCTATAAATATGCCTTGTCTTAGGCTGTTTTTAACATAATTTTTGAGAGCTAATTTTTTTATCTTTCTAAGTGGTTTTAGTAGCAAGTTTAAAAGAGTTTTTGTGCTTAAAAGTTTGATCTTTTATTTTATTTTCAAGGGTTAAAAAAATCAAAGAAAAATAGAGTCTTTGGGAAATTGATTTTTGGATCTTTATTCTTATCTCTATCTAGTATTTTTCCCAAGTATTTTTCTTTATGATTTATTTTTCAAACATCTTATTTTCTCATACTTGAGCTATCATATCTATCTTATCTATAGTTACTTATTTTTGTGAGGAAAAGTTGCTTGTGATCTTTGTGATCACCAAGGTTGTAATCCCTCCTTTGATTTGGCTTTGCGCTTTACCTTTTGTGTAGAGGTGGTGGTGTTTGAAAGGAATAGTTTGCTTTGGCTTTGTCCCTATCCCTCTTGTGTAAAGGTGATTGTGGCGGAGTTTGACTTTGTGTCTTTATCTTTGTACAATTTATAAGATTTTATAGGATTTTATTTAAGTTAAAAAGACAAGTTTTTAATCCCTTATTTTCCAGCCAGATCTGCTGGCGGTCGACCGGACGGTCGACCGATGTGAACGAAACGTACACAAGGACCAGCCAAGTAGGCCGGTCGACCGTGCAGTTGACCGACTGAAAGTACCCAACTCTCGGGTACTGGCGGTCGACCGACATGCTGTGCCCGGTCGACCGGGCGGTCGACCGGAGGCACAACGGTCAGAAATATGACCGTTGCACCGGTCGATCAGCTGTCGACCAAAAAGGGCATTCTAGGCATTCTCAGCTGCCAATGGTTATATTTTGAGAGGCTATAGATATGGCTTCTCTTGGGCTGTTTTTAACATAGTTTTTGAGAGCTAATTTTTCTATCTTTCTAAGTGGTTTAGCAGCAAGTTTAAAAGAGTTTTTGTGCTTAAAAGTTTGATCTTTTATTTTATTTTCAAGGGTTGGAAAAATAAAAAAATAGAGTCTTCGGAAAATTGATTTTTGGATATTTATTCTTATCTCTATGTATATTTTTCCCAAGTATTTTTCTTTGTGATTTATTTTCTAAATACCTTATTTTCTCACACTTAAGCTATCATATCTATCATATCAATAGGATCTTGTTTTTGTGAGGAAAAGTTGTTTGTGATCTTTGTGATCACCAAAGTTGTAATTCCTCATTTGATTTGGCTTTGTGCTTTACCTCTTGTGTAGAGGCTGTGGTGTTTGAGAGGAGTAGTTTGCTTTGGCTTTGTGCCTATCCCTGTTGTATAGAGGTGATTGTGGTGGAGTTTGGCTTTGTGTCTTTATCCCTCTTGTGTAGAGGTGATTGTTGCTTTGGCTTTGTACCTTGCCTCTTGTGTAGAGGTTGTTGTGTTGGAGGAAGGAGTTGTGTACTCCTAAGTTTGTATTTGCAAATTCTTCAGTGGAGGTTCCCTGTGTGGACATAGTGGAAATCCTTCTGTGTGAAGGCGGGGACGTAGAGCAATGGCTCGAACCTCAAAACATATCTTGACATTTGCGTTTGATCCACTATCTTTTAACGCTCTCTCTCTTATATCTTGCATTGCTTTATATTGTTCATATCTTATACATGTTTGGTATTATTTGTGTGCCCATACTTGTGTTGAACCAAGAGAGCTTCATATAGCACCTCAACTCTTATTTAGAGGAATCTAGAGGAGATAGTCCAGAGCCTCTCATCAGAAATTCGGCTACACTTTTTGGTTACATAGGTTACATACAGTGTGTTGCTATTAAATTTTAATTCCGCATTATTTGTTATTAGATTAGCTTCTGCACCTATTCACCCCCCTCTAGGTGTATTTTCATTCTTTTTAGTAATGAGTAGCTAAATCTCTTCTTTCTGGGCTCCGTGATCTCTCCTCTCTAGTATTGATTCTTGATCGATATTAATGAAAAAGACCCAACTAAATCATTTGAATGCCTTAAACTAAGCCTTGCTTATTGTGAGTGTTCTTGAAGGCATATGAGAATGAGATTAGATTTTGGCCTTAATCTTGAAATTTATCATTAAAAGAACTTGTTGTTATTCCATGCTTACTTTATTGCTTTGATGGTTTAACATTCAACTCAAAGAAAGATTTCAAAACTAATAATTTCTAAAATAAACCATTTTATGTGTTTTACTTGATCTCTTTTAAATAAAGACTAAACTTTTTTACTTATGATCCCATTGAGGCTCTTGAATTTTCAAGAGAAGAATCTAGAGTTGGGTAAAGATTAGAGAGCTTGGATCTCTCTTTATTAAATACAAACAAACACACATCTTCAAGCTTCTTTACAAAATCACTTTTTTCAAAACCTATTCTAATCTTTAATTTTTCTTTAAATCATTTCTTCACACTCCATCTTCTTTTTATCTAAAAAACATAAACACTAAAACTTATTTTTTTAAAATACAAAAAACTTGCATCACATCTCTTCTCGTGGACACGACCCATTAGTCCTAAGCTACACGGTATTCATTACATTTTCTCAATCAGAAACAAAGCTAAAATGTCAACTTGAAATAGGGTTTGAAAAGGAAGAGGAAGAACTTAGACAGAAAAGTAGAGAAGTGTAACGTCTAATATCCTCAATAATATAATCATTCTTTTAAACTAATAGATTATCATAATCATCTCTAATATTGTCGAAAATTTCAGCAATACCTCCTTTGTAAATACTGATCTGACCTGATATACAATACCAACCACAGATAGTTTTGACCAACATCACCTACTAATTCTCAATCCAAACACATAAACTACACTTAGCAATTAACCACACAATCATAGTAATATTTCGGCTTAACATCGCCTACTTATGTGAAAATACAATAAATACATGCTCAAGAGTACCCCTCTCGGCATCCACGATATAACTCGGAACTACTATACCTCCAACTCATCATGGTCAACACAATAAATACACGCTCGAATCCTTCTGAAACTAAACAAATCTACACACACACACACATACTTGTGTAGTTCCAGAAGGATTCAAGCCTGAATCCTTCCCACTCAAATACTAACATCTGACATTCAAATACAAGATTCACTTTATTGAAGTTGATCTATATTATTTAAAGTAACTAAAAATAAAATCAAGTGTTTTAATACTTATTTTCTCATCCATCAAGCGGCGCAAAATGGACGGCTGAAAGTAGTGAGTTGGTTAGACCTATGTCTTTAGACATACAAATTCTTGATCCGACCATTTGTTCATGATCTAAACATTTAAAAACTCCTACAAACTAATTTTGTTAGGTTTCAAATGTTCTACACCGTTAAACTAACTCACTCACTATTTAGGCCGTCCATTGTTCTCCTACTTGATGCATGGGCAGAAAGTATTTAAAACATTTGATTTTTGATTTATAAATACTTGAAATTATATAGATCAACTTCAACGAAATGGATCTTGTATTTGGATGATGTATGACTGTATTTGAATGGGAAGGATTCGGGCTCGAATCCTTCCAGAACTACACAAGTCTGTCTATATAGAGAGAGAGAAATAAATAGAGATAGACTTGTGTAGTTCCGAAAGGATTCGAGGTCAAATCCTTCCCACTCAAATATAGCCCTATGACATCCGAATGCAAGATCCACTCTGTTGAAGTTGATGTACATTACTTCAAGTAACAAAAACCAAAAAACATGTATTTTGAATACTTTTTGGCTATCCATCATGTAGGTACAAAATGAACGGCCGAAAATAGCATATTGCTTAGATCTACGTCTTTAGACATACAAATTCTCGATCCAACCTTTTTATCATGATCTAAACACTTAAGAATCCTCACACACTATTTTTTGTTAGATTTCAAATATTGTACAATGTTAAACTAATCAATTCATTATTTCGATCATCCATTTTGCGCCTACTTGATGCATGAGTAAAAAGTATTCAAAATACATGATTTTTGATTCTTAGTTACTTAAAATAACATAGTTCAACTTCAACGGAGTGGACCTTGCATTCGAATGTCATAGAGTTGTATTTGAGTGGGAAGGATTTGGCCTCAAATCCTTCCGGAATGACACAAGTCTATATATATATATATATATATATATATATATATATATATATATATATATATATATATATAATAAGGGTAAAATGAATTTTTATTGAAGATCAAAAACAATAGTGCAAACAAAAGTATAGGCTAGGCTACTCAGTGTATCTCATCTAGGTTAACTATAGAGAGGGGAGAGGACCATAGCCGTCACCCTCCACTATAGTATGCCTAGTAAGAACGCTGATTGACCCAAAGCCAGAAAGAGAAAAACACTACTAACTAGCAGTTACAGCAATACATAGAGTAAACTCTTTTACAGAAGTTCAAGAGCAAAATGCTATGCTCCATGATTCTATTTGACATTACTCCCTGCCGATTGAGATAGCACAGTAGTCCCTGCCTCAGACTTTTGTACTGACACTGCTCAGTAATGTAACTCTGGATATATTGATTCCAGAATCAAATGGAAGTTGATTTCAGAATACAGAACTCAGACATTGATTGAGGTGTATACTCTTCTGATAAGTGGGAGCAGATGGAAGAACATTTGATATAGTAACTAGATTACTATCTTCTGTTGTTAGCATCTAGACTTGTAATAGATGGATGTTGAAATACTGAAACAGAAACCAGGCAGGCTGCAATAGTGTGTCTGAAAACATGATGACAGAAACATATAAACACTCCTCATTCTGGATGCAGGGAAGCAGTTTCAAGTGTAGCAGGGATAATATCAGAACATGTACTAAACAGTTGTGTTCAGACAACCTGGAACTGGAGTGTCTGAGTTCTGAAACTGAAACTGAGGCCTCAGGGACCATCCAAAGCAGCAAAAGCAAACAAGGGTGGTTCTGCAGTAGTTGCTTCTGACATAGGAGCTGTTTCTTGAAATAGCGACGAGGTTATCAGCCCAGTGGGAACAGTGCTGATACACTGATATTTGTTGAGGCCCGAGGGATGGAATCGACAAATTATGAGGCAATTGAGTAGGATATTCCCCAATTACTAATAATTGAGGACATATTACTTTGTAAAGTTTCCTTTTTGCTACATTGAAGCATAAGGATATTGACATCCTCATATAACTCCTTGAATATCTTATTTTTGTCTTGCTTGTGTGCTGAAACACTCTAGGGTGACGTTTCCTCCAGATATGCCATATTGCTGCTGAAAACACTAATCTTGCCAAAGTACTTGAAATACATTTCTGTTTAAATTGCAACCCAGTTTCAATCTGCATAGATGCCAGACGTAGGCAGGATATGGACAGTTGAAGAATAGGTGCTCAATGGTTTTAGCTGCAATCATACACAGCAAGCTGTGATCTTCATTTATAATACCAACACTCTTCAGGAAATGTCTAGTAAGGAGCTTACCATGTAAGTCTATCTGTGTATGTGTGTTTCTCTCTCTCTCTCTCTCTCTCTCTCTCTCTCTCTCTCTCTCTCTCTGTGTGTGTGTGGGGGGTGGGGGGGTAAGTGTTCCTAGTTGGTCTCCTTAGATTGTAACCTTAGGAGACGGCCTAAAATTCTAACATCCCGATTTTTTTTTTTCACGATCCGACCGCACATTATCATATCCATGTTATAAGATGCACGCATATAAAAATTCACGTGATTTGAAGTTTGTTTACTCTATTTTCTTTGGGTTCAAACATTAACGATTTTTAAAAAGTAGAACAAAATGGAACGATTAGATCAATGAGTAAATGAATTTCAAATCACGTGATTTTTTATATACATACATCTTATAATATGAATATGATAATGTGCGGTCGGATCGTGAAAAAAAATTGGGATATTAGAGTTTTAAGCCGTCTCCTTAGATTACAATCTAAGGAGACCTACTAAGAGCACTTGACCCTCTATATATATATATATATATATATATATATATATATATATATATATATATATATATATATATATATCTCACAGATTTTGTTGCACAATGAGCAATATATGAGTGCTCTAGGCATAGTGGGTCTGTAGCCAAATGATGAGGTAGATGTAGTAAAATACCTTCAAAGGACTCGTCAATTGAAGTATGTAAATGATTTTGCTTCCTATGTGATTTTAAGTGGTTGATATAATGAGATTGAGATCATTTTGAAACTTTGACTCTATGAATGTGATACTAAAGTAAAGGTTGATATAATGAACTTTGACTCTAAATCATTTATCATAGAGTCAAAAGTTCAACATTGAGATCATTTTGGAACATTAGTCGCAACACACATGTGATACGAAAGTAAAGGTTCAGGTCCAGAAGATACATTTACCTAAAGTATAGAAATGATTGTCTACAGTAATCTTTTTTTAAATTTATATAAAATTTTGATATATGGAGGAGTTTTGGTTCATGCATGTGAAATCAAGAATTTAGTCTTTTTTTGCTATGGTTTTAGAATTGCATGGCTCTATCATAAATAGTACTCAAAATTAAGTTTTGTCGTCACATAGTATAGGTGAGGAGTTTTCCACTAGTTTATAATTGATTTATGATTTAGTAGTTGGAAAATCACATTTGAGGAGTTGTATACGTATGTGATACAATCTGGACTTTAAAAGAACATTAAGGATCAAACTGAAATTGTCAGAAAATTGAAAAGAAATTCTCCAAACGGACTTCTTTGTCTTGAATCAGTAACGAATCTTTCTAATTCCCAATCAAAAAATAGAGATGGAGACCGAGATAGAGATAGTCATTTAACCTTCTGATTAACAAACCCCAACTCTTGTCCCATCCATCTCCACTAATGCCCAAATTAAGAGTCCACCCCTCTCATTTCTCTTTCTTTCTTTCACAACCTGCCAACTGCCTGCATGTGTGGTGGAGTTATCCACGCCCACACTGCATCACCATGTCCCAATCAATCCTCTTCTTCATTTGGAAGTTTTCTCACTTCACCATATCTATTGTGTCCTCATGTTAGTCTCTAATGAGTTAATACAAAGAATGATAGAACACATCCGTCCAAAACAAGTGAAATATCTACCCACATGCACATTGCTCAACATGCTTAGCTTTCTTTGAGCAGATTCTTTCGTGCAAACAAACAACCCCTTAATTTTGTTTATTTCTTCGATCCATCAATTGTCTGCTTTGCAACCCATCTCACTCCATGGCAATTGATCATGAATGCGGAGATGTCTCTGGTATGTTCTCTCGGCCCAACGCGTGTCTAGGCTCACGTTGTCACGACAGCGAAATGAGTTGAAGTGATATGCTGACATATGTAGTTGTTAGACCGGGGGACTGGCAAGAGAAGAGGCGATGGATGTTTACTAACTCCAAGCGCTCTTGAGTACTGAATTGCTACCATTTTAATACCTCCAAAATAAATTCACTCAAGCTAATACTTTGCATAAAGTGAGAAGCTCTACAATACTTTGCTTTGCTCTCTTTGTTTTTCTTCTTTTCTTATTATTCATTACAATACAACCATATGACCCCTTATATAGGATTGTATACAATGAAGTTTCAAATGTAATAAATACATGTGTTAATTATCTCACAAAACTCTCTTAGTAAATATACTATAGGTTTTACTTAACTTTATTGGTAGAGTCAATAAGTTTCAAGTTTGATTTTGTATTAACACCATAACTCCAACAAATCACCCCCTCAAACCTGAAGCGCAGTCATGCCGAGCTTGTCTCTTAATTTTCTGAATGCATCTGCTGGTAGAGGCTTGGTGAATATGTCTGCAACTAGGTCTAGAGTATGACAATACTCTAGCACCATGATTTTTTGCTTTACATGGTCTCTAAGAAAATGAAACAGTGTATCTATGTGTTTTCTCTTCCCATGGTGTACTGGGTTCTTTGCAAGCTGTATAGCTGATTTGTTGTTTACAAATATCATTATTGGTTTTTCTTGTAGATGATCCAGCTCCTTTAAAATATTTCTCAATCAAATTGCTTCACAGACTGTAGATGCAGCCGCGACATATTTTGCTTCACATGATGACAAGGACACAATTCTTTACTTCTTTGAGGTCCATGAAAATACAGTTGACCTAAGATAGAAGATATAACCAGTGATGCTTTTTCTCTCATCTTGATCACCTCCTCAGTCGCTATCTGAATAGCCTACTAACTCTGAAGTTTCACCATAAGCATAACATAGAGTAAGATTGAGTGTGCCTTTGATAAACTTTAAAATCCTCTTCTAGCCAATGAGACTCATTCAGTATCTCCATATAACGACTCACAAGTCTGACTCCGTAAACGATATCAGGCCTTGTGATCGTCAAGTACCTCAGGCTACCAACTAGACTTTTGAAGAGCGTCAAGTTTACAAAATCTCTATTTTCTTCTCTTGATAGCTTCATTCCTGTGGCTATTGGGGTGTTCATCGGGTTGTAATTACTCATCTTGAATTTCTCCAAGATCTCCTTCATGTACTTCTTTTGAGATATAAATATCACATCTTGTTGCTGCTTCACTTCGACGCCGAGAAAATAGGACATCAATCCATTGTTCGTCATCTCAAATTCATTGAACATTGTCGCCTTGAATTCAGCAAGCATTTTGGCGCTACTTTATGTGTACAACAAATCATCAACATAAAGATAAATTAATAGAAATCCGCCTTAATGGCTCCTTTTCATGTAGATGTCACGCTTATAGGGATATTTGGTGAAGCCATTTTGATGAAGATAACCATCAATTCGGGCATTCCACGCCTGCGGTGCCAGCTTTAAGCCATACAAGGCTTTCTTCAGGCGATAAACCTTGTCTTCTTGTCCTTTTATTAGAAAATCTTCTGGTTGATGTACATACACCTCTTCTTCAAGAATACCATTGAGAAAATCTGACTTGACATCTAGATGATATATCTTTCACCTGTGATGAGTTGCAAGTGAAATTAATAATATTACCGTGTCCAATCAATCAACTGGTGCAAAGACTTCTTCATAGTCGATGTCGTATTTTTGTTTGTAGTCTTTCGCTACAAGTCTTGCCTTGTACCGATCAACTTCATCATTTGTTATGCGTTTGATCTTGTACACCCATTTGACACATATTGCCTTGTGAATTTGTGGAAGTGTTGTCAACTCTCATGTGTCGTTCTTCTGGATGGCATGAATCTCCTCCTTCATTGCCGATCGCCAACAATCTTCTGTTGGCCCAAAGGCCTTCCACCCTAGTTTTGATGATGATTAACTCATATAGTTATGTTTACTACTAATAATCTTATGATTTTAGTTACAGATCTTTAATCAAGATATTAGTTGGTGATTAGCTTCAACAAAGGTGTTTAGAAGCTTTTCATGGTGATTCTAGGGCCAAAGCATCAAGATCATACCTTGCCTAGCTCATGGATCACGGTGTTTGTGGATCGAGTCGCCTTGAAGATGAAGATCGTCAAGAAGACTTAGGTATCCATAATTTAGTGTGTTTTAGATCCATTTGTAAAGATAAGAATAGTTGATATGCTCAAGTGCACAATACACACATGTTTCATGTTTTGAATTTGGTTTTCATGAATAGTTTGATCAAAACAAGTTTAAATAGTTTTTATGTATATTAGATATGTTCTAGATATACATACATGCTTTTAACTTCCTAGACAAACTTATTTTGACCTTCCTATTCATGTATTGAAAAATCCAAGTTTGATAAAAATACAAGTGTTGTTTTTGATAAAATTTGCAAGACTCAAAAATGAATTGATATGATTGATATATGTCTTGAAATTTTTATCACATGTTTGTGTTTCAATACAAAATGTTAAAACAAGTTTTGTGAATTTTTAGAAGTGTTAAAAGATTTTTCAAAATATTTTAAAACTATTTTTCTGACCCAGTTTTCTGTTCCAGGCTTCAACCAGTCGACTAAGTCAGCTTATTAGTCGACTTGGGCTGAAGTCGGTCGACCAGGCCGGTCAACCGACGTGCACAAATCTGTGCACGTTTGGCAGCTTTGGGACGGTCGACCCGACGGTCGACCGGTCTGAGAGCAGAGCTCTCTGTTTGTTTGGGTCGACCGGGCCGGTCGACCGTGGTTTCCCAACGGTCACATTTCTGACCGTTGGCGGTCGACCGGGCCGGTCGACCATCAGCTTGTCAGGCTGCCACATCAGCCTAACGGCTAGTTTCTGGTTTGGCCTATATAAACCCCATCTCTTTGGGTTTTTGGCCAAGGTTTTTACAAGAGAAAAAATTCCTGTTTTCTAGAGTTTAAAACAAGTTTTTAAAAAAGTTTTTGGGCTTTAAACTTCTCATCCTTATTGTTTTGGGTGTTTGGAAAATCAAGAAAACTAGGGTTTTGGGAGATTGTATTGATTTTCATTTTCTATCATTTACAAGAGATTTACCTAGTAGTTTTTCTTTGTTGCTTGTTTCCAAAAACATCTAGTTTTCCACACTTGAGCTATCTTCTATCTTAATCTATTTAGGATCATTTGTTTTGTGGAAAAAGAGAAAAGAAAAGAGAGATTGTTTGTGGTTGAAAGAAACCACTTGTTGTACACCCTTATTCTTTGTGTATCCCTCTTAGGTAGAGGTGATCGGGTGATTGGTTTGCTCCCTCTAGTGAGAGGTGGAGTTTGGTTGTAAACCCTCTTCGGTAGAGGTGTTGGTTTTGTGGTTGTTTGGCTAAGGGCCTACCCTCTTGTGTGAGGAGGTGTTTGTTTGAGAGAGGAGTTTGGTACTCCCTTTGTTGTAAAAATCCTTCTCGGTGAAGGTTCCCTCGGTGGGAGTCCTCGGTGGACGGTATAGTGGATTGGAAATCCTACACGGTGGTGTAGGCGGGGATGTAGAGCAAGGGTGCTCGAACCTCGAAACATATCTTGGCCTTTGCGTTTGATCCACTTGTCTCTCAACTCTCTCTCTCTTTACATTTGTGCAAAGCATCATACTTCATTCATATCATATTTTCTTGTGTTGAGCATAATTCATATTGTCATATCATATCTATTTGCTTGTGTTGTGCCTTGCATAATTCACATTGCTATATCTTGTATATGCTTGGTTGTTTGTGTGTGCCTCACTTGTACCTAATCAACAAGAGTTTCATATAGCACCTCAACCCATTCAAGGGGAATCAAGAGGAGTTAGTCCAGAGCCCTTCACGGGGAATTCGGCTACACTTGTTGATTGTACTAAGTGTGTTACAAAATTTGCATTAGCTTCCGCATTTAGCGCACTTAGTTTTGCATTTAGTTCTAGGTTAGCACTTACACCTATTCACCCCCCTCTAGGTGTTTTTCAATTGGTATCAGAGCTAGTGCTCCTGATACTTAGGCTTAACATCCTAGGAGTGAGATCCATTTGGTTGCTAGTGTATTGTTTGCACTTGCTTGTTTGCACACTCATATAGTTTACCATGGCTTTCATGACCCCACCTATGTTTGACCCTTCCAACATTCATGTTTGGAAGATTAGAATGACTGTTTATTTACAAACCTTAGGTCATAAAGTTTACCTTGCCATTACCAGGAATCCTTCCTTAGTGATCGCAATCATATAGGGGCCAATGCACAAGCCCTTGAGGCCATTAGAAGCACATTACCTAAAGATTATCTTATGTGTGTTTCTAACTTTGATTCCGTTTTTGTAGTGTGGAACAAATTGACAACAACCACCACCTCCGAGCTTCTATTGCCAAATCAACCGGAGGAATCTAATGGAGAATCCGATTCTCAATGCTTAATAGTCCAAGGAAATGACTCCCTTGAGGTACATTCGGAACCCCACTTAGATGATAATGATGATGCTAGTTCTTCAAATGATTATGTTGATCCCCATGCTTTGAATGAAGAACTATCAATTGTTTGTGAAAAATTGATTGAAAAATATAACATTTTGAAAAAGAAAAGTCTAGACATTTACAATGAAAATAAAAATTTGATTGCTAGACTTGATATTGTTTTGCAAGAGAAAGAGGAGATTGCTAATTAGAGGGATTCATTAAAATCTCAACTTGATCTTGCCCTAAAAGAAATAAAAAGTTTTAAAATCTAAAAATGATTGTGAAACTCTTGTGAAAAATAATGATGTTTTGTTTTCAAAAATTGATTTTGTTTTAAAAGAGAATGTTGATTTGAAAAACAAAATAATTTCTATTTCAAATGATTTAAATGTTTGTTTAGAGAAAAATATTATTTTGCAAAATAAAATTGATGCACGTGTTTGCCATGCTAGGGTAGTTTCACCTAGAACACCTATTGCATGCCACACTTCTTCTTTGATTAACAATGATATATCCATGTTTAAGAAGAGTGTAGATTGTTTAGGCTCCACTTTGAGCCAATGTGTTGTTGGGCATACACGTTTGGAATCTTTGTTTCGAAAGAAATAAGTTTCATCTATTATTCATGCACACCCTACACGGCATACACATGCTCCTCACGGACACACTTCTCACATGTATGCTCATGTGTACACTTGTACACATTGTGGACGTAAGGGCCACTTTGCTAAATTTTGCTATGATAGAATACATGTTGATAATTTAGCAAAGAATTTTGTTTGGGTTAGAAATGAGACTAACCCCCATGGACCCAAAATGATATGGGTACCAAAGACCACCCCTCCTTTGTTTAATGTAGGTGTGGTCTCTCACATGATGTGAGAGTGATGACACCACTTGGAGTGGATGCGTTCCGAGCTTCATGAAAATCTATTGGATGCATCACTTTCAAGGGAAGTTTGGTGGAGATGACCACCATGTTTTGGAGACAAGGAGAGTTGCTTCTTCGATTTTGGTAGCAATCCTTTACTCCCATTTATTGTTTACATGCTTTCCATCTCATTGTTTATAGCATGTTTTATTGTTTAATGATTAGTATGAAAATGCCATGCTTATTAGACTTGTGATATACATGTTTAGTTATTTTGAGACACCCATGTTTAATATGGATAAATTCTTTTGTGTTCTCACTTGTTTGGTTGATATTACGTATATCATGAATCTAATACATGTGAATTTACATAGTAATCATGTTTTAGTTTTATCATGTTGATTTTTATCGTGTTTTATGCTTCATGACTTGATTACATGTTTAGATGTTAGTTTTCACTAAAACTAGGTATATACTTGTGCATATAGTGGGCCACAAATAAATCTATATATGTTTGAGCTTGATTGCTTATTTGAACCCATTAGATGTGCTAGTATACTCTAGTTTTGATGATTCATACAATTCAAACTTGTATTTCATTTTTGGATTTGTTTTGTGAGTTTTCGATTCATGTATATGTTTGTATTGCCAAACTTTAAGATATACATGTATACCCCTTGAGTCATTTGCCTTTCATGCAAATCTATATATGGACTCAATTGTGTTTAGGGATATGTATTTATACTTATTGTGTTGACAATTCATACATATACCATGAAATGAAATTTGTTTTGATGAAGATTTAGTTTTTCTTGATTTTGTGTTTAATTGTTTAACTTCATGTATATGTCTATCTTGTCCAAACTATTAGATATACATGTTTATCCTTTTGAGCCACGTGCTTTCATGCATATATATTTGTGGACTCTTTATGTTTTGGATATGTATGTATACTTTAGTTTGTATTAGACATACATATACCTTGAAGATTAAATAAGTTTTAATGATTTTCATGTTTTCATGTTTCAAGGAATTTTGAGCTATTGAAAATTTCATAATGCCATGTCACACATTACTTATACACTCACCATTTTTTAAATATTTCTCATGAGTATGTTTTCATGAGCATGTATGGACTTTATTGAATATTGAGTGTTTTAAGTGCTATGTGATTTACATGTATTTTATGAAAAATTATTTTGTTTTATTCCTTACTTGAAGGATTTCGTACTAGTTAACAAAACTTTCTATTTATAACTAATTACGGTATTCTTCATTTTGGTAGAGTTTTTCAAACAAAACTTATTTTCAAATCTATTTTTGAAAACCCCTACCATCAACGGGCGGTTGGAAGGGAGATCATGTTCATGTATGCTTTACAAGTGAAAATCATTTAAAACTTGAACCATGATTGGGTGGTAGATTATATGAGATATACACTTGATTATTATTGTTGATTCAATTGGTATCATTGAACTCTTTCAATTGGTATCAATTTTTACATTTTTTGGTATACTCATATATTTGTTTATGTATGTATGCTTCAATTCCAATGGTATCAATTTCTATTGGTATCTAATTTTCATACATATATGTTTGATTTGTGTTCAAAAATATCACAAATTTTAGTTTTTGTTTACTCAAGCTCTAGCATAACCCAACACCTTGAGCTTCAACTTTATTTTAATTGATTTAGTTTTCAATTGGTATCTTATTTCAAGCCTACGCATTGTTTTTGTTGGTATTTCATAAAGGGGGAGAAATTCGATTTTCATATTTCATATTTCAATTGGTATTTGTATTTCCACTCCCTTGCTTTATGATAAAAAAAGAGGTCATTTCAATTGTTTATATGACTTAAAAAGAAAAATGCTATCTTTTGATATCAAGATGTTTTGTGTTTTAAATTGGTATCTAAAAATTTTGTTTAGAGAAAAATTGATGTGAAACAGGGGAGGGGGTCTACGGATTTTGAAAAAAATTGAGAGATGAAAGAAAATAATAGATGACTCATGGTTAGCTAAGGGATAAGTGAGAAGGCCTTCCACCTCCATGGACCTCATGTCGCTTCACGCCGCACATTCATCGATCTTGACCTCACGCCGCTTCACGCCGCACGCTCGGCTTCACGGCTAGGGTTTCACACCCCGCCATGGGTAACATGCCCCTCAAGGGAAAACTCCCAAAATATATATTTTTCTCAAATTCTAGTCTATTTTTATTGAAAGCAGTGTAGCCTTTAAATAGGCTTACAACTACAGACTTTTTTCACATACTCGATGTGGGACTAAAACACATAAGACTACTAAATAAAATAAAAGAGAATACAGACACAGACTCAAAAATAAAAAAAAGCTGACTCAATGTCCCCATCATTCTCGTCGGGTGGGAAGAACTCAACCCCGTTGAGTATACATGAGGCAGTAGTGGCTCAACACTGGATCTGGATCTGAAACTTTTGTTGATCTTGCTGCAGATGTTGTTGTAGATGTGATTGCTGGAGAGGTTGCTGACATTTTGGTTGTTGAGGAGGTTGTTATGGAGGAGATTGTGATCTTTGGTTGTTGAGGAGGTTGTTGTGGAGAAGATTGTTTAGATCTTTGGCTGTTAAGGAGATTGTTGTGGCTCTTTCTTTTTTTAGCTTCTAAATAATTTTTGTGGATTGATTTGAATTGAGATCAAGAGATAAAAAGATAAGAGATAATTAATTTTGTGGAAAAGGCGAGGGTTTGTAAACGGATAGGTTTTGAAAATTGAGATTTTGAAGTAGAGAAAATATTTAAAATGAGATTTGAGAAAAGATGTAGAATTTGAAAAAAAAAAAGATAAGAGATAACGAGGAGATTCAAAAGATTTTGCAATATGTATTTTTTTTTGAATTTGTGAAAAAGAAATGAATAAGATTATTTGACAAAAGATATGAAAGAAAGAAACAATTAATGATTTAAATAAAATTGTACCGACTTCACATCAGGAATCTTTTCACAAGAAACTTGTATTACAATTTTAATTTCATCACTAATTATTTTTTTCTTAACCATGCTCTGATACCAAATTGATGTGAAACAGGGAGGGGGTCTACGGATTTTGAAAAAATTGAGAGATGAAAGAAAATAATAGATGACTCATGGTTAGCTAAGGGATAAGTGAGAAGGCCTTCCACCTCCATGGACCTCATGTCGCTTTACGCCGCACATTCATCGATCTTGACCTCACGCCGCTTCACGCCGCACGCTCGGCTTCACGGCTAGGTTTCACACCCGTCATAGGCAACACGCCCCTCAAGGGAAAAACTCCCAAATATATATTTTTCTCAAATCTATTTTTATTGAAAGCAGTGTAGCCTTTAAATAGGCTTACAACTACAGACTTTTTTTCACATACTCGATGTGGGACTAAAACACATAAGACTACTAAATAAAATAAAAGAGAATACAGACACAGACTCAAAAATAAAAAAGCTGACTCAATGTCCCCATCAAAAATATTCAAAAGTTTTGATTTGTATTGACTATATGCAAGAAGAGCTTAACATCTCTTCCACATATAGATTCATGATGAGTGTATCTTGTATTGAAGAGTTTAACATCTCTTCTTTATGTGGTACACGTGTGTAGGGGGAGCTTCACATCTCCTCTTATGCATTACATAATGTGTGTTATGTGAATTAGGGCTTAACATCCTTCTTTCATGTAATGCATATGTGTAGGGAAGCTAACTTAGCGTCTTCCTCTTCATGAATGTATATAGCATATAACATTTATTGATCGTTGTTTATTTTCAATTGATATCAAGATGCTTCATTGACATATTTATCTATTGATATCATGTTGTTTATAGTCACCCCTTATTGACTTTGTTTTTGTTTTAAACAAAAAGGGGAGAACATTGTTTTATTGTTTTGATTGACAAAAAAGGGGGAGAAAGATTTTTACCCCTCATTATTATTTATTGTTTTGATTATTTACCCCTTTGTTGATGAGTGACAAAAAGGGGGAGAATAATTTGAGTTTTATATATGCATACTTATGTTTTTGCATATATTAAGTTTTATTGGTAAGTTTTATTGGTATCTAGAGCATCTAGTGTTTTGTTAATATTTATTAATTTAATTGGTATCTAGAGCTTCTAGAATATGTTTTATGCATGTTGATGCATACATGTTTATGTACATTCATTGCATATCTTTTATTTATTTGTTTATGCATGAGTTAAGGGGAGCTTCTTTGAAGCTTAACTTTAATCCATGCATATATAACTCCATGAGTTTTGTCATTATCAAAAAGGGGAGATTGTTGGCCCAAAGGCTTCCACCCTAGTTTTGATGATGATTAACTCATGTAGTTATGTTTACTAATAATCTTGTGATTTTAGTTACAGATCTTTAATCAAGATATTAGTTGGTGATTAGCTTCAACAAAGGTGTTTAGAAGCTTTTCATGGTGATTCCAGGGCCAAAGCATCAAGATCATACCTTGCCTAGCTCATGGATCACGGTGTTTGTGGATCGAGTCGCCTTGAAGATGAAGATCGTCAAGAAGACTTAGGTATCCATAGTTTAGTGTGTTTAGATCCATTGTAAAGATAAGAATAGTTGATATGCTCAAGTGCACAATACACACACGTTTCATGTTTTGGATTTGGTTTTCATGAATAGTTTGATCAAAACAAGTTTAAATAGTTTTTATGTATATTAGATATGTTCTAGATATACATACATGCTTTTAACTTCCTAGACAAACTTATTTTGACCTTCCTATTCATGTATTGAAAAATCCAAGTTTGATAAAAATACAAGTGTTGTTTTTGATAAAATTTGCAAGACTCAAAAATGAATTGATATGATTGATATATGTCTTGAAATTTTTATCACATGTTTGTGTTTCAATACAAAATGTTAAAACAAGCTTTGTGGATTTTTAGAAGTGTTAAAAGATTTTTTCAAAATATTTTAAAACTGTTTTTCTGACCCAGTTTTCTGTTCCAGGCTTCAACCAGTCGACTAAGTCAGCTTATTAGTCGACTTGGGCTGAAGTCGGTCGACCGGGCCGGTCGACCGACGTGCACAAATCTGTGCACGTTTGGCAGCTTTGGGACGGTCGACCCGGACGGTCGACCGGTCTGAGAGCAGAGCTCTCTGTTTGTTTGGGTCGACCGGGCTGGTCGACCGTGGTTGCCCAACGGTCACATTTCTGACCGTTGGCGGTCGACCGGGCCGGTCGACCGCCAGCCTGTCAGGCTGCCACATCAGCCTAACGGCTAGTTTCTAGTTTGGCCTATATAAACCCATCTCTTTGGGTTTTTGGCCAAGGTTTTTACAAGAGAAAAAATCCCTATTTTTCAGAGTTTAAAACAAGTTTTTAAAAGAGTTTTTGGGCTTTAAACTTCTCATCCTTATTGTTTTGGGTTTTTGAAAATCAAAGAAAACTAGGGTTTTGGGAGATTGTATTGATTTTCATTTTTTATCATTTACAAGAGATTTTTCTAGTAGTTTTTCTTTGTTGCTTGTTTCCAAAAACATCTAGTTTTTCACACTTGAGCTACCTTATATCCTAATCTATTTAGGATCATTTGTTTTGTGGAAAAAGAGAAAAGAAAAGAGAGATTGTTTGTGGTTAAAAGAAACCACTTGTTGTACACCCTTATCTTTGTGTATCCCTCTTAGGTAGAGGTGATCGGGTGATTGGTTTGCTCCCTTTAGTGAGAGGTGGAGTTTGGTTGTAAACCCTCTTCGGTAGAGGTGTTGGTTGTTGTGGTTGTTTGGCTAAGGGCCTACCCCTCTTGTGTGAGGAGGTGTTTGTTTGAGAGAGGAGTTTGGTACTCCCTTGTTGTAAAAATCCTTCTCGGTGAAGGTTCCCTCGGTGGGAGTCCTCGGTGGACGGTATAGTGGATTGTAAATCCTACACGGTGGTGTAGGCGGGGATGTAGAGCAAGGGTGCTAGAACCTCGAAACATATCTTGGCCTTTGCGTTTGATCCACTTGTCTCTCAACTCTCTCTCTCTTTACATTTGTGCAAAGCATCATACTTCATTCATATCATATTTGCTTGTGTTGAGCATAATTCATATTGTCATATCATATCTATTTGCTTGTGTTGTGCCTTGCATAATTCACATTGCTATATCTTGTATATGCTTAGTTGTTTGTGTGTGCCTCACTTGTACCTAATCAACAAGAGCTTCATATAGCACCTCAACCCATTCAAGGGAATCAAGAGGAGTTAGTCCAGAGCTCTTCACGGGGAATTCGGCTACACTTGTTGATTGTACTAAGTGTGTTGCAAAATTTACATTAGCTTCGCATTTAGCGCACTTAGTTTTGCATTTAGTTCTAGATTAGCACTTACACCTATTCACCCCCCCTCTAGGTGTTTTTCATCTTCTTCCTTTACCTTTTGAAAAGTGAGAGGCTCATGTTCAACATATAAGCAGAAAAGATTAGTCTCTCTGACTTCTTCTATCTGCTCATAGATCTCCTTGAGGCTTCTCAATTTGATGGGACCTCATTGCACGATAGATTCACTGCTACTACCTTCTCCAGAAGATGAAAAACTTCTTGCAGGAGACGGTGTAGCATGTTAAGGAGATCGTGGTGTAGCCGATGGTAGAACCTCCTGTGGGGGCTCATCAGGTTCATCCACCACAAGTTGCTCTTTGACAGCCTCTTCATTACTCCAGCTCCATGCTTCCACTTCATTGAAGACAATGTCTCTACTTAACCACTAGTTTCTTAGTTTGTAGATTGTAGGGCTTGTACGCCTTCGACTCCTTGCTATATCCAATGAAAATACATGTTCACTATGATTGTCATGCTTTTCTTTTCGACTTTAGGTACTTAAGCATATGCAATACACCCAAAAATTCATAGGTGTGCGAACTAGGCGCGTAACCGCTCCATGCCTCTTGAGGAGTCTTGCCCTTCACTTACTTCGTCGGGCACCGATAGAGCTGATCGAGGCGGAATCAGCACTCGAAAACGTGTATTTATGAAATCAATGTAAAAGCGTGTATGTGCTAATGTTCCCTTGATACTTCCGTTATAGCACTGGCTCAACGGGTCGAATCCACAGGGACGGGAGGCGATAGAAGCATTAACAGTCTCTATTCATGTCGTTTCTTAACAGTTCTTCTCTGTTAAAAAAATGAAAAAGAAAAGAAAAGAAAATCAAGCTTGTGGTAGGTGGAGAGACGATGAAAAACAATGTGAAAATAAAGAGAAGTGGTTTGAAAAACAAAATAGAAAAGAAGATGAAACAAAGATGAACTATGAAGGTGGTAAAAACAAGATAGAAAAAATGATAAAAGAGTTTGAAAATTAAATTTTAAAATAAAGTAAAATAAAACTCATGGCTACTAACTACCAATTGCTCCACTAACCATACTAACCTCTTAGTGATAGTTGCCTCACATGGATCCTTGGCCATCACTAATCCTTGGCTTCAAGAGATGATACAAAGTATGACCCATAAGAGTGTTCTTCTACATTCAAACAACACATCCATACCACTAACAAGCTACAAGCTACTTATTAAATAATCAAAACCAGTTAGAGGTGAGCATGAAATAAAGCAGACATTACAAGTTAGCAAGTTAGTGGGTTAGGTGTTAGAAATGTTAAAATGTTAGAATCCATCATCATGAGCCATCAATGACTCTTGCAAGAACAAGGCCTTGTAGAGGCTATTAGATTCATGTGGATTATCAAGTAAGTGGTTAGATGGTTAGTGGTTAGTAGTTAGATTGCCATGAGAAAAAAAGTTAGCCAAGCATCATGTAGAAGATGGAGAAGATTACATTGGAGAGAAAGGAGGCACCTTTACATAGATTGTCACCATCTATTACATCAATCCCTCTCTATCTCTCTCTGAATCTCTCAGTCCTACTATAAGATCTAAAAAGAAAAAAATACAAAATAAAAGAAAGGAAGAACACCTACCTACACTACATTAAAACATAGAAACCCTAACCTAAAATTAAAAACTACTTCGTTATGGACCTATGCAAGGGTTTTTGTAGGCAAATATAGCTTCTAGAAGACGAGACGGGCCCACGCGTCGAAAATCGACGCGTGGGCCCACCACATTGCCGCGGATCCGCGGCAATACCAGGGACAAAAGTCCCTAGTTTTTGTGCGTGGCTTCATGACGCTTCTAGGATCTTCCTGGTATATCCTAATTCTGATAATTTCGCCCGAATATTCGTCTGACGTGAGCAAAGGTCTAGGTTCAATGCATCTTCTAGATGTTCCTTTGCTTGGCCTCCAAGCAATGCAGATTTAATTACCCGAAAATGGGTTTAATTAAGCTCTTATTACTTCTTTGCCCTTAAACTCTTGATTTACAAGCAAGAGAGACCAAAACACGGTTTAAACCGATATTTTATTCATAAATCGGTGGGAATGCGACATAATAATGCATAATTGTAGACTAATCACACCCCCACACTTATCTTTTGCTCGTCCCGAGCAAAACAAGAAAAGAAAAACTATACTACAAATGTTATTACACTACTTTCGCAGGTGACGCGATTGCACTGAGCGTGTGCAACAAGCCGTTAAACCTCTAGGTTACCCTTAGAGGAGGAGTGCTGTCTCCTGAGAGTTTTCAATGGATTGCACCCACAAAATCTATAAAGAAAAAAATAAATGTTAGTATTTAAAAATGCATTTTAAAAGAGAGACAAGTTTATGAAATATTTTTGCAAAAATATAAGCGATCTAAGGTCATAAGTCCACCAAAAATCATTCTTCCTTAAACTTAGTCTTTATGCAAGATCTTATCCTTAATTAAGGTAAGAATTCAAAATTGGATTGAATATTTTATCTTTCATAAAACCTAGATAATATGCACATTGTGATAGTGAAAATTTTGGAATTTCAACTCTAACCATCAAGCCATTTATTTATATATATATATATATTTATTTTGCTTTTTTCTTCTCTTAGTTTTCTTAGGCTTTCTAGTTCACCCATGTAGCGAGTGATCGGGGCGGAACCGGCACTCAAAAAGTGTGTGTTTTATAAAATCAATGAAAAAGCTTGTATGTGCTAATATTCCCTCGATACTTCCGTTGTAGCATTGGCTCAATGGGTCGAATCCACAGGGACGGGAGGCGATAGAAGCATTAACAGTTTTTATTCACGTGTTATGTTAACAGTTCTTCTTTGTTAAAAGAATTAGAAAAAGAAAAGAAAAGAAAAGAAAAGGAAATCAAGCATGTGGTAGGTGGAGAAGGCGATGAAAATGGCAAAGAAAACAAAAGAGTAGTGGTTTGGAAAACAAAATAGAAAAGAAGATGAAATAATGTTGAACAAAGAAGGTGGTGAAAACAGCGATGAAAATGATAAAAAGAATTACTTTTTAAAACAAGATAAAAGAAATCTCATGGCTACTAACTACTAAGTGATCCACTAACCATGCTAACCTCTTAGTGATAGTTGCCTCACATGGATCCTTGGCCATCACTAATCCTTGGCTTCAAGAGACGATACAGAGCATGGTCCATAAGATTGATCTTCTACATTCAAATAACACATCCATACCACTAACAAGTTGCAAGCCACTTGTTAAATTATCAAAACCGGTTAGAGGTAAGCATGAAATAAAGAAGACATTGCAAGTTAACAAGTTAGTGGGTTAGGTGTTAGAAATGTTAGAATATTAGAATCCATTATCATGAGCCATCAATGGCTCTTGCAAGAGCAAGGCCTTATAGAGGCTATTAGATTCATGTGGATTATCAAGTAAGTGGTTAGATGGTTAGTGATTACTAGTTAGATTGCAATGAGAAGAAGAAAAGTTAGCCAAGCATCATGTAGAATATGGAGAAGATTACATTGAAGAGAAAGGAGGTACCTTTACATAGATTGTCACCATCTATTACATCAATCCCTCTCTATCTCTCTCTTAATCTCTCAGTCCTACTACAAGATCTACAAAGAAAAGAAAATAAAAGAGAAAATGAAGAAGAACACCTACACTACACTACACTAAAGATAGAAAACCTTGCCCTAAAATCAAAAACTACTCCTAAAATCAAAACTGCTTGCGCTTTGGCCAACTATAGGGCTATTTATAGGCATAGGAGGATTCTGGAAGACGAGACGGGGCCACGCGTCAAAATCGACGCGTGGCTCCACCCAATTACCGCGGAAACGCGGTAATTGTCGCGGATCCGCGGCAATACCAGGGACTTAGGTCCCTGGTTTTTGGCAGGAGGACCCCGTCGCTTCGAGAATGTTCCTGGTATATCTCAATTCTGGTAATTTCGCCTGAATATTCGTCTGACGTGCGCCAGAGTCTAGGTTCGACGTATCTTCTAGAAGATCCCTTGCTTGGCCTCCAAGAATTATGGATTTAATTACCCTAAAATGGGTTTAATTAAGCTCTTATTACTCCTTTGCCCTTAAACTCTTGATTAACCTGCAAGAGAGACCAAAACACGGTTTTAGACCGACATTTTATTCATAAATCGGTGGGAAAATGCGATATAATAATGCAGAATTGTAGACTAATCACACCCCCACACTTATCTTTTGCTCATCCCGAGCAAAACAAGAAAAGAAAAACTATACTACATATGTTATTACACCACTTTCGCAGGTGACGCGATTGCACTGAGCGTGTGCAACAAACCGTTAAACCTCTAGGTTACTCCTAGAGGAGGAGTGTTGTCTCCTGAGGGTTTTCAGCGAATTGCAACCACAAAATCCATAAAGAAAGAAGACAAATGTTAGTATTTTGAAACACATTTTGAAAGAGAGACAAGTTTTCGAAATATTTTTGCAAAAATATAAGCAATTTAAGGTCATAAGTCCACCAAAATCATTCTTCCTTAAACTTAGTCTCTATGTAAGATCTTGTCTTCAATTAAGGTAAGAATTTAAAATTGGATTGAATATTTTATCCTTCATAAAACCTAGATAATATGCACTTTGTGATAATGAAGATTTTTGGGATTTCAACTCCAACCATCAAGCCATTTATTTGTATTCATATATATATATAATATATATATATATATATATATATATATATATATATATATATATATATATATATATATATATTTTCTTTTTTCTTCCCTTAGTTTTCTTAGGCTTTCTAGTTCACCCATGTAGTGAGCCTATAACCGATGACTCCCAGACCAGACGGTTTTAGGGCACCAGATGAGAAAATATCCATCGGGTTTAAGGACTCAGTAAACAAGGCCACAAAACAAAGGGGGATTATTTGTTTCTTTTGACCACCGTTAGGCGTGAATAATCATGCTTCTTGAGGCATAGTTATCCAGCTTAAAAAGTGATTTTTTTTAGTTATTTTTTCTCTTTTTATTTATGACATTTTAGGTCTTTGTTTCCATCCCAAAATGTGTAAGTGTGATGTGCATACTATCTAAGGCAAAAAATTAAAGATAAAACTATCTCTCCAATTTATCTTGCTTAGCCTATAATTTTAAATAAGATTAATTATTTTGACTAGGTTTAAGATGTCATAATTAAGGCTTCCTTAATTTCTAAGATCATCTTAATTTTCTTAAAAATAGATCAAAACTTTGTCTCTTATTTTAAAAAGTTTTTAAAGAAAGAGAAAATTCCTATACAAAAGGGAAGATTTCTAAAAGTATCCTAAAAGAAGTGTAAAAGAAAGAAAATCTAAAAACTCTATGTTAGTAAATCCTCCCCCACACTTATCTCATGCATTGTCCTCAATGCATCGTGATATATATATATGCATGAAACAAATAGAGAGGGAAAGAAAATCACCTCAAGGTGGTGGTTCTGGTGGTGGTCTGATTGGTCCACGAAATGCGGCCCAATCCAATGTACGTAGAGTCCGGAGGAACCCACCAGCGACCTCTAGAATACAACCCACTAAAATGATGTATATATTTATGATTTTTATTAACCTATCTAATTTTCAAAATAATTTCAGAGTCAAATCTATCAAGACCCTTGTCCCAGAATGGAATGATTGATTTGGACTCAGGAATACCGGAACTAATACCGACTCAGGAAAAAGACTTAAGTCAAGAAAAGGTTCGGGAGTCGAGATTGGTTCAGGAAGTGGGTCCAAATCAGGAAGTTGAAACTCAAGTTCCCATTCATTTCGCCATGATGGAATGTGACTTTCTAAGGTTGGTAATTTCTGTTCAAGAATGACTGGTACGAAAACCAAAACTGACTCTAAAATGTTACTCAAATTGGGTAACATAATAGGAGTCAATATTGATTCAGGAATTTGAACTGGATCACAAATTTGAGGATCAAAGTCACATTCCTCGTTGAGTTCAATTCCATAAAAATGAGAACTTGCCAATTTATCAATGGCACTTTCAAAAGTATGAAATTGGTCAAGTTCAATATGATCATCATAAAAGATTGGTGATTCAATTTCACAATGGATTGGTACAGGATCCAATACTGACTCGGGAAAGGCCTGAATTCAGGTGAAAACACCTCAGTCAATATTGAATCAGGAAGTGAAATTGAATTACCAAGTGGAAGTTCAGTATCATATTCATGCTCAAGTTCAATTTCAGGAAAAGGATAACTTGCCAAAATGTCAATGGGATTTTCAACATTTGAAGTATGGTCAAGTTCAGAAGGGTATACTGAAATTGAATCTTGGTTTCTAGAATAACAAGAGTCTTGGGTCAAGTCAATAGAGTTTGGGATAGCTGAATTGGTTAAAGGTTGATAAGATAGAGTTTTCTCATTCTTATAAATGCTAACCAATTGGCTCAATTGTGTTTCCAACCTATTGATAGACTCGGCAGAAGATTTTTGAAATTTTAGCGCGGACTCTTGCAAGACTTCTATATTCTTTTCTAGATGTGATGTATCTTCAAGTGGTTGTTCTAGAAAAGGAGTGTAGAAATCTTGGTTTCCAAAACAATAAGAGTCATGAGTCATATTGATAGAGTTAGAGATATTTGGATTGGTCAAAGGTTGAGAAGAGAAAGTTTCTTCATTCTTATAAATGTTGACCAATTTACTTAATTGTGTTTCCAACCTATCAATAGACTCGTTAGAAGATTTTTGAAATTGTAACGCAGACTCCTGCAAGATTTTCATACTCTTTTCTAGACTTGATTTTCTTTAAGTGAATGGTCCAGAAAGGAAGTATAAGAATCTTGGTTTTGAAAAGATAGAGAAGATTGTGAGTCCAACATATTTTGAGATTGAAGATTGGACTCACACAAGAGTTCTTTACTCGTTTTCAGGGCAGATGGTTATTCATTATGAGGAGGTGAAACTGAGTAAGACTCTTGAAAATATTGTGGAATTGGAGAGGCCATCATTTTCTGAAGTTGTCGCTCGATCTCTTGTAAATTGGCTTCTATACACTTTTCTTACTCAGATTTTTCTTCAATTGGAGGTCCAGAAAAAGGAGCATAGGAAGCGAAATCTGGGAATGAGATTTGTGGACAAGGTGGATATGGTGGACAAGGAGTTTGAAATTTAACTCGGGGGAGGTGAATCCCCATTTACTCTGTGAAGAGTTGAAATTATTTTGAAAATTATAGTTAAAAAAATAAGGGCATGGGTTGTATTGATTCAGATAAGGCCAACCCGGTGTATTTGGTTGGTTCATATTCTAAAAAGCCGGGTTGGAATTATCCGAATCAAATGGGGTCGGTGTGAAATATGAATTCATATTAGAATTGAAAGAATTGTTATTGTTAATTCCATTTCACAAACAATCACAAACAAAAGGAAAAATCAAACAACAAAAAGAAATCAAAACCAAGCTTATAGTAGGGTTGACCTAGACCTAGACGACTCCTAGCTGGTCGATTTCCCGGGGAGATTGTTGCTTGAATCCGACCACAAACTAATCGGCCAGGTAGGGGCAAAATACGGTGGGAGGTATCCGTGCGTAGCAACGGGCCTTAATTATGCCAAACCACGATATCTTCGAGGCGTAACCTCTTAATTCCCAACCTTAGACACCGATTTCGCAAGAGTAAGATTCAAAACAAGTTCCACCCTCGGTCAATTTCTTAATGAGTCCGAGATGTCCCTAGGGGCCAACGTCTATCAATTTTTATTAGGGCTTGGGTTGTGTGAGTGGGGAGGTAGTTTTTTGGGCTAAGGAAGGGTGATGAAATCCCACCTTATCTTGTATGGGTTTTGCCCTTAAATTCAATTCGTGCAGTGTGTAATATAGACAAGAATATAACACAAAGCGATAAATCACCCACGTGTTTGTCCTATGCTATATGCAATGCCATATGTACACCTCAATCCAGATCACAACAACAGAACAAAATAAAGTATATTGGAATTGAATTGACACGTGCCTAAATGCAAATGTGTAAACTGTTTTAAAAGCGTCCAATACTGTATTTTAGTTCTTTAGTTTATTGTAGTGTGTAGGCAATCAAAACAGGAAAGTAGCATAGATCTACTAGCGATTACAGTGAATACATCCCAGCACAACAAGGTATACAATTATCAAAACATGGCCGCGTTTTCGCGGCAAAAGTCGCGTTTGCGCTGCGGTTCTTTAGAAGCTGAGGCCCTGCTTTCTAGAGCAGGGAGATGCAAAGCTAGTGTTTATTCTGCAATATTAATCTCCTATAAAGATTATCCTGCACACCAAAACAGGGAAGACAATGTTAACAAAAACGTGAAATCAAAACCATTCCCGTTCCCCGGCAACGGCGCCAAAAACTTAATCGGGGCGAAACCAGCACTCGAGAAATGTGTGTTTTATGAAATCAATGAAAAGCTTGTATGTGCTAATGTTCCCTCGATACTTCCGTTATAGCATTGGCTCAATGGGTCGAATCTATAGGGACGGGAGGCGATAGAAGCATTAACAGTCTCTATTCACGTCGGTTGTTAACATTTCTTCTTTGTTAAAGAATTAGGAAAAGAAAAGAAAAGAAAAGAAAAGGAAATAAAGCATGTGGTAGGAGGAGAAGGCGATGAAAACGGAGAAGAAAACAAAAGAGAAGTGGTTTGGAAAATAAAATATAAAAGAAGATGAAACAATGTTGAACAAAGAAGTGGTGAAAACAACGATGAAAATGATAAAAAGAATTGCTTTTTAAAACAAGATAAAACAAAGCGCATAACTACTAACTACTAAGTGATCCACTAACCATGCTAACCTCTTAGTGATAGTTGCCTCACATGGATCCTTGCCATCACTAATCCTTGGCTTCAAGAGACGATACAGAGCATGGTCCATAAGGTTGATCTTCTACATTCAAATAACACATCCATACCACTAACAAGTTGCAAGCTACTTGTTAAATCATCAAAACTGGTTAGAGGTAAGCATAAAATAAAGAAGACATTGCAAGTTAGCAAGTTAGTGGGTTAGGTGTTATAATGTTAGAAGGTTAGAATCCATCATCATGAGCCATCAATGGCTCTTGCAAGAGCAATGCCTTATAGAGGCTATTAGATTCATGTGGATTATCAAGTAAGTGGTTAGATGGTTAGTGATTAGTAGTTAGATTGCCATGAGAAGAAGAAAAGTTAGCCGAGCATCATGTAGAAGATGGAGAAAATTACATTGGAGAGAAAGGAGGCACCTTTACATAGATTGTCACCATCATTACATCAATCCCTCTCTATCTCTCTCTGAATCTCTCAGTCCTACTATAGATCTAAAAAGAAAAAAATACAAAATAAAAAAAAGAAGAACACCTACCTACACTACATTAAAACATAGAAACCCTAACCTAAAATTAAAAAATACTTCGTTATGGACCTATGCAGGGTTTTTGTTGGCAAATATAGCTTCTAGAAGACGAGACGGGCCCACGCGTCGGAAATCGACGCGTGGGCCCACCACATTGCCGCGGATCCGCGGCAATACCAGGGACAAAAGTCCCTAGTTTTGGTGCGTGGCTTCATGACGCTTCTAGGATCTTCCTGGTATATCCTAATTTTGGTAATTTCACCCGAATATTCGTCTGACGTGAGCAAAGGTTTAGGTTCAATCCATCTTCTAGATGTTCCTTTGCTTGGCCTCCAAGTAATGCGGATTTAATTACCCGAAAATGGGTTTAATTAAGCACTTATTACTTTTTTGCCCTTAAACTCTTGATTTACCAGCAAGAGAGACCAAAACACGGTTTAAACCGATATTTTATTCATAAATCGGTGGGAATGCGACATAATAATGCATAATTGTAGACTAATCACACCCCCACACTTATCTTTTGCTCGTCCCGAGCAAAACAAGAAAAGAAAAACTATACTACAAATGTTATTACACTACTTTCGCAGGTGACGCGATTGCACTGAGCGTGTGCAACAAGCCGTTAAACCTCTAGGTTACCCCTAGAGGAGGAGTGTTGTCTCCTGAGGGTTTTCAATGGATTGCACCCACAAAATTCATAAACAAAGAAGACAAATGTTAGTATTTTAAAATGCATTTAAAAGAGAGACAAGTTTATGAAATATTTTTGCAAAAATATAAGCGATCTAAGGTCATAAGTCCACCAAAAATAGTTCTTCCTTAAACTTAGTCTCTATGCAAGATCTTATCTTTAATTAAGGTAAGAATTCAAAATTGGATTGAATATTTTGTCTTTCATAAAACCTAGATAATATGCACATTGTGATAGTGAAAATTTCTGGAATTTCAACTCTAACCATTAAACCATTTATTTATATATATATATATTTATTTTCCTTTTTTCTTCCCTTAGTTTTCTTAGGCTTTCCATTCACCCATGTAGCGAGTGATCGGGGCGGAACCGGCACTCAAAAAGTGTGTGTTTTATAAAATCAATGAAAAGCTGGTATGTGCTAATGTTCCCTCGATACTTCCGTTATAGCATTTGCTCAACGGGTCGAATCCACAGGGACGGGAGGCGATAGAAGCATTAACAGTTTTATTCACGTGTTATGTTAACAGTTCTTCTTTGTTAAAAGAATTAGAAAAAGAAAAAAAAGAAAAGGAAAGGAAATCAAGCATGTGGTAGGTGGAGAAGGCGATGAAAACGGCGAAGAAAACAAAAGAGAAGTGGTTTGGAAAACAAAATAGAAAAGAAGATGAAATAATGTTGAACAAAGAAGGTGGTGAAAACAACGATGAAATGATAAAAAGAATTACTTTTTAAAACAAGATAAAGAAAGCTCATGGCTACTAACTACTAAGTGATCCATTAACCATTCTAACCTCTTAGTGATAGTTTGCCTCACATGGATGTAAGTTCACCTAGAGGGGGGTGAATAGGTGATGGCTAATCTAATGGTCACTTATGAACAAATAATGCGGAATCAAAACTAAGTTGACCAATTAAAATTTCTTTTAATTAAACACTTATGTATAACTCAAGAGTGTTGCCGAATTCCCCTTGCGAGGCTCTGGACAAGCTCCTCTAGATTCCCCTTGAATGGGTTGAGGTGCCGCGTTGGCTCTCTTGGTTGAATACTAGTGTAACAACAATCCCAAGCAAGTATAGCAATTTAAGCACAAGGATATATCAAGCATGTAAAGTAAAGACAATGAAAGTAATGCAAGATATAACAGAGACAAAGAGAGAAAGAGAGCAAGAGTGAGCAATCGCAAACACAAAGGGTTTGTTTCGAGGTTCGAGCACACTTGCTCTACATCCCCGCCTTCGACACACGAAGGATTTCCACTATGCACGATCCAACCGGATCTCTCCTTGGTGCCGCAACACCTACAAGCCCTCGGACTCCCAAGTCCCTTACACACCACAAGCCCACCGGCTCGTCGAGGCCGCACCTCAAGCTACAAGTCCTCACTAGGACCCAACAACACCAAGTCCTCACTAGGACCCTCAATCAAACCGCGAACACAACCGTCCGCCTTCTCAAAGAACAAGAAATCTCTTGGTGATCTAAACACTTGATCACCAATTACAAACTCTCACTACAACTCTCCTATAGGATGAATAGCTCAATGGATGCTCAAGTGTAGTGTGAGAAATCAAGGAAAAGAACTATGGTGAAAAACTCAAAGAATCACTTTTACACTCTCTTGATAAAATCCCTTTAAGATGGGAAGTATTTGCACTCAATTTTGTGGAGAAAACTCTTCTAAAAGTATCAGAAAACTGGCTCAAGAGTCTCTAAAATCTTCTCCCAAAAACAGTTGACAAGACCCCCTTTTATAGGCTGACAGAAAATAGAGCCGTTGGGGTTCTGTCAGAGCTACCGGTCGACCGGTCCGGTCGACCGGCAACGGTCAAAAATCCGACCGTTGCAGCCTCCGGTCGACCGGCCCGGTCGACCGAGCAACTGGAGAAGAGAGTAAACTCTCTGTCGGTCGACCGGCCCGGTCGACCGATAATTCCCGAGAGCAAAGCTCTCTTAAGCGGTCGACCGTCCGGTCGACCGACCTCCAGTGCACACAGGCGTGCACGTTGTGCACGTCCGGTCGACGACCCGGTCGACCGGCCACTGTCAGTTCTGAAAAATCAAAACTGCCAGAACAGAAAATTTTGGGTTTAAAGATAGGTCTTTTTTGGCTTAATAAAAATCCCATAAATACTTAGAAATTCTACAAAAATAGTTTTATGATATAGAAACATGCTTGCACAAAATCAAGGCATGTTATTGAAGATTTGACTATTTTTGTAACTTGGAAATATTGGCTCATAATAAAAACTTTTTTTCTAAAATACATGTTTTTCTCCAAATTTCCATCAAATACAAAAACAAGATACACTTTAAAGCATAGTGTGTGTGGATATGATCCACTACACAATCAAGATGACATATCTAGTTTTTGACATAAGGCACTAAACTTGGTTTTGAAATATCAACATGTTTTTCCAAACTTTCATCAAATACAAAAACAAGATATACTATAAAAGCATAGTGTGTATGGATATGATCCACTACACAATCAAGATGAAATATCTAGTTTTTGACAATAGGCTCTAAGCATGGTTTTGGATATAAGATATGTAAACTATGAAATACCAAAACCAAATTGTATTTTATCACAAATAAAAATCTTTCTTAACTAGGAAATCTTTTATGAAAATCATTCTATCAAGAGTTCTATCAAGAGTGTGTTGTGATATAGACTTGAGCAATCCACCAATCTATTCTATCCTTTACATTTTTATCTAAAACAAATAAAAATCTTATACCTAGACACAAGTCTTCATCTTCTTGAAGTCTTCACTTGAAGGCTTCTCATCTTCTTGACTTGGTCCAAAATGCAATCCACCGAGCTCATCTCTAGATGTGTTCTTGATGCATAGGCTCGTGAATCGACCGGTGCTAGCTTCCAACTTGACATTTTATCCTTTGTTGAAGCTCCACACCTACTAAGATCTTGATAAGGAATCTGTCACTAATTAAACACAAGATCATTAGTAAATATAACTTCATGAGTTGATCATCATCAAAACTAGGGTGATAGGCCTTTGGGCCAACAATCTCCCCCTTTTTGATGATGACAAAACTCATGACGTTATATATGCATGGATTAAGTAAAGCTTCAAAGAAGCTCCCCCTTAACTCATGCATACAAAATATAAAATATGATCATGAAGCACATGAATATGGATGCAAATATGGAGATGCAACAAGCATAAATCAAAATCTTTTTACTCCTATTTGCATAAATTAAAACACATATGCATAAATACAAATCTTAATTCCCCTTAAGTAAGAAGGACAAATACTTCTCCCCCTTAAGCAAGGAAATCATGCATATATATCAAACAAAAACACAATACTTCTCCCCCTTTTTGTCAATCATCAACAGGGTTCAAAGTAAAATCAAATCAACAAATTTTCTCCCCCTTTATGTCAAAAATAAAGAAGTCAAGGAGGGGCAATACAAATCAAAATTTTGAATTTTTCTCATCAAAACAAATCATTAATTCTATTTTATCAAAACAAATTTTGAATTTTCTCTTTGATATCAAATAAAAATATTGATACCATTTTAAAATCTAATGCATAAGCTTGAAAAATAAGATTTGAATTAAGCTTAGCATTAACAACACATGAAGAATTCGAACTAGTTAATGAGAGTGTTTAACAACTAGTACGAAATCCTTCTATCAAGGAATAAATCTAAGGATTTTCATGAAATAGCAATGAAACAAAAACACTCAAAACACTCTAATCTATAAAGTCAAATAGTTTCAAAAGAAGTGAGTGTACTAATGTTATGTGAAACATGGCATCATGAAAATGGCAATAAGGTACAATATTCCTTAGAAAATCATAAACATCAAAATCATCTCACATTTTTTATTAAATCATTGAAAACAAAATCTATATGTCAAGATATATGTATGTTTTGACAATACATGAAATATACATACATATCTCTTAAACTCAAGTGAGTCTATATGAATGGATTTGCATTGAAGGCAAAAGACTCAAGAGTTATACATGTATATTTTAAGGTTTGGCAAAACACATATACATGAAATAAAAGGCACATGATCATAAATCAAATCCAAAGGTGAACATAAGTTTAAATATGTATGAATCATCAAAACTAAGCAATACAAGTACATTTCAAGGGTTCAAATAAGCATTTAAACACACTTACTAATAGATCTTTTTGAGGCCCATGATATGTTCAAGTATAAATCCTAGTGTTGACAAAACTAACATATAAACTAATATTCAAATCATGAAGCATTAAATTTTAAGAAAAATTGAATCATGTGACAATCTCAAAAAACTATTTGAAGAATACATAACTAGTATAAATTGTTTTTTGAAAACTAGTTAAAGATCCTTCAAATATGTCAAATCATATTTTTTCATGAATGAGACTAAGTACATAAAATTCAAGCACTCATAGTCCATAAAGCTCATAAATATATTTTTGAATAAAAGATGAGTGTTCAAAGGTTATGTAAATATATTTTCATGAAATAGAAAGTGAAGCATGAATCTCATAAAAATCTTATTTTTCATCTTAAAACAAATCATATATTTTTCATAAAGCAATACTAAATACACAAAGATTTTAATCACTCATGGTCTATAAAGCTCAAAATATTTTGTATCATAAAGATGAGTGTTCAAAGGATCATGTAAATAGTATTTTTATGAAAGTAGTCATTCAAGCTCAAAAAGATCATAAATCACATTTTGTTTTAACACATGTTTTAATCTTTAATACAAATCAAAACATGAAAAAATCATCATTTTTTTTTTATTATTTATTTAAATACTAATCTTCATGGTATATGTATGATTTATCCAATTCTAACAATATGCATACATATCTCAAATCTAAAGAGTCCAATATATATTGCATGAAGGCAAATGACTCAAGGTATACATGTATATTTATTAGATTTGAATTAAAACACACATATACATGAAGTAAATCAAAGATAGGCATAACAAGTATAAATGACCGAATCATCAAACTAGCCTATACACATGCATATAGTGGATACAATGAGCATGAAGTTCAAATATGTATGAGTCATTGTAGTTCACTATACATATATGTATAAATGCAAGTTTTGACACATTCTACATTTAAGCATGTAAATGCCACATGAAGCACAAATCAAATAAAATCATGAACATGCTATATGACATATGAAATTAAAAGCATGTACATAAAATAGGAGTTTAGAGGTTTTTACCAACTCCAAAGCTCCAAGCATGGTGGTTGACCCACCAAAATTCCTTGATAGCGATGCAACCCAAAAGTATATCCATCATGTCCAATGCATCCACTACCAAGGTACCATCCCTCTCACGTTTTGTGAGAGCCCTCACCTACATCACAAGCAAAAGGTAGGGGTTTTGGTACCCATATTTTCTTGGGTCCTATGGGGTTAGTCTTTGTAAGGAACCCAAGCATTTTTATTTTTATCAAAAATAAGACATTTAACCTTTCATAACAAAATTTTGCTAAATGGCCTTTGCGGCCACAATGTGTACATATGTACACCTTAGCATACTTATGAGTGGGAGTGTGTGCATGATGTGCATCATAAGCATGTGCATGATGTGAATGTGCATGAGTATGAGGAACTTGTTTCTTTTGAAACAAGGATTCCAATCTAGTATGATTGAATGCACATGAGCTCAATTAGAGCTCAAATTATCAATTTTATTTTTCAACTTTTTATCTCATTTTGATCAATGTGTGCATGAGAAGTATGATGAGATATATGATCAATTTTCTTTTCTTTTGAGAACACAATCTTTTTCTTTTTCACATAGTTTTTCTTTTTAAAGATTTATTCTCTTGAAAAACAACTTCTTTTTTGTTTTTCCACCATATCAATTTATTTTTCAAAAACATATTCCCTTCACATAAATCATTTAATTTAGACATAAGGGAAACATTCTCATTTTTCAAATATTGTTTTTCTTTTTCAATACATGCTATTTTAGTTTTAAAAGAAACATTCTCTCTTAGCATGCAATCAATTCTTTTTCAAATCATTATTCTCCTTTTCTAAGCATGCAATGTAGAGTTAAAAGAATCTTGTTCTATATGCATGCAATCAAGTTCCTTTTTCAAATTTATTTTTTCTTTTTAATCATGTCATATTTTTCAAGCACAAGATGACAAAAGGTAGCAAGCTCATCATATGACATGTCTACATCCTCATCATCGATTCGGTGTTTACCTCAAGGGGTTATCCCCTTGGACCATGTAGCATACGTTGGAGGTGTCGCTCCCAACGTCCGAATCGCTCCCCGCATAGTATAGATCCTTTTCGCCAAGGGAGGTGAGGGTATTCCACACTACAAAAGCCGAGTCAAGATTAGTTAACTTAGACAAATAATCATCATCTAAGCTAGATACTAAGCATGTAGGGCCTTTGCATTAGCCTCAATGTTCTTACCATTTAAGCAATATTCTTTATTAGTTGTGGCAAGATATACACTAAGGCCAAGTCCTTTGAGGAACAAAGACATCTTAACCTTCCAAATTTGGATGTTAGGATGTCAAAGGTGGGTGGTGACATGAAGTCCATTGTGTGTACAAATCTTGTGATTAGCCTAAAAGAGGATCTTTACTCTTAGGTTGTTAGACCCAATATCAAGAGCACTAGCTCTGATACCAATTGTAAGTTCACCTAGAGGGGGGGTGAATAGGTGATGGCTAATCTAATGGTCACTTATGAACAAATAATGCGGAATCAAAACTAAGTTGACCAAATTAAAATTTCTTTTAATTAAACACTTATGTATAACTCAAGAGTGTTGCCGAATTCCCCTTGCGAGGCTCTGGACAAGCTCCTCTAGATTCCCCTTGAATGGGTTGAGGTGCCGCGTTGGCTCTCTTGTTGAATACTAGTGTTAACAACAATCCCAAGCAAGTATAGCATTTAAGCACAAGGTATATCAAGCATGTAAAGTAAAGACAATGAAATAATGCAAGATATAACAGAGACAAAGAGAAAGAGAGCAAGAGTGAGCAATCGCAAACACAAAGGGTTTGTTTCGAGGTTCGAGCACACTTGCTCTACACCCCGCCTTCGACACACGAAGGATTTCCACTATGCACGATCCAACCGGATCTCTCCTTGGTGCCGCAACACCTACAAGCCCTCGGACTCCCATCCCTTACACACCACAAGCCCACCGGCTCGTCGAGGCCGCACCTCAAGCTACAAGTCCTCACTAGGACCCAACAACACCAAGTCCTCACTAGGACCCTCAATCAAACCGCGAACACAACCGTCCGCCTTCTCAAAGAACAAGAAATGATCTCTTGGTGATCTAAACACTTGATCACCAATTACAAACTCTCACTACAACTCTCCTATAGGATGAATAGCTCAATGGATGCTCAAGTGTAGTATGAGAAATCAGGAAAAGAACTATGGTGAAAAACTCAAAGAATCATTTTTACACTCTCTTGATAAATCCCTTTAAGATGGGAAGTATTTGCACTCAATTTTGTGGAGAAAACTCTTCTAAAAGTATCAGAAAAACTGGCTCAAGAGTCTCTAAAATCTTCTCCCAAAAACAGTTGACAAGACCCCCTTTTATAGGCTGACAGAAAATAGAGCCGTTGGGGTTCTGTCAGAGCTACCGTCGACCGGTCCGGTCGACCGGCAACGTCAAAAATCTGACCGTTGCAGCCTCCGGTCGACCGGCCCGGTCGACCGAGCAACTGGAGAAGAGAGTAACTCTCTGTCGGTCGACCGGCCCGGTCGACCGATAATTCCCGAGAGCAAAGCTCTCTTAAGCGCGTCGACCGGTCCGGTCGACCGACCTCCAGTGCACACAGGCGTGCACGTTGTGCACGTCCGTCGACCTACCCGTCGACCGGGCCACTCTCAGTTCTGAAAAATCAAAACTGCCAGAACCTGAAAATTTTGGGTTTAAAGATAGGTCTTTTTGGCTTAATAAAATCCCATAAATACTTAGAAATTCTACAAAAATAGTTTTATGATATAGAAACATGCTTGCACAAAATCAAGGCATGTTATTGAAGATTTGACTATTTTTGTAACTTGGAAATATTGGCTCATAATAAAAACTGTTTTTCTAAAATACATGTTTTTCCAATTTCCATCAAATACAAAACAAGATACACTTTAAAGCATAGTGTGTGTGGATATGATCCACTACACAATCAAGATGACATATCTAGTTTTTTGACATAAGGCACTAAACTTGGTTTTGAAATATCAACATGTTTTTCCAAACTTTCATCAAAACAAAAAATACAATATAAAGCATAGTGTGTATGGATATGATCCACTACACAATCAAGATGAAATATCTAGTTTTTGACAATAGGCTCTAAGCATGGTTTTGGATATAAGATATGTAAACTATGAAAATACCAAAAACCAAATGTATTTTATCACAAATAAAAATCTTTTCTTAACTAGGAAAATCTTTTATGAAAATCATTCTATCAAGAGTTCTATCAAGAGTGTGGTGTGTGATATAGACTTGAGCAATCCACCAATCTATTCTATCCTTTACATTTTTATCTAAAACAAATAAAATCTTATACCTAGACACAAGTCTTCATCTTCTTGAAGTCTTCACTTGAAGGCTTCTCATCTTCTTGACTTGGTCCAAAATGCATCCACCGAGCTCATCTCTAGATGTGTTCTTGATGCATAGGCTCGTGAATCGACCGGTGCTAGCTTCCAACTTGACATTTTATCCTTTGTTGAAGCTCCACACCTACTAAGATCTTGATAAGGAATCTGTCACTAATTAAACACAAGATCATTAGTAAATATAACTTCATGAGTTGATCATCATCAAAACTAGGGTGATAGGCCTTTGGGCCAACAATGGATCCTTGGCCATCACTAATCCTTGGCTTCAAGAGACGTACAGAGCATGGTCTATAAGATTGATCTTCTACATTCAAATACACATCCATACCACTAACAAGTTGCAAGCCACTTGTTAAATTATCAAAACCGGTTAGAGGTAAGCATGAAATAAAGAAGACATTGCAAGTTAGCAAGTTAGTGGGTTAGGTGTTAGAAATGTTAGAATGTTAGAATCCATCATCATGAGCCATCATGGCTCTTGCAAGAGCAAGGCCTTATAGAGGCTATTAGATTCATGTGGATTATCAAGTAAGTGGTTAGATGGTTAGTGGTTAGTAGTTAGATTGCCATGAGAAGAAGAAAAGTTAGCCAAGCATCATGTATAATATGGAGAAGATTACTTGGAGAGAAAGGAGACACCTTTACATAGATTGTCACCATCTATTACATCAATCCCACTCTATCTCTCTCTGAATCTCTCAGCCCTACTACAAGATCTACAGAGAAAGAAAAATAAAAGAGAAAATGAAGAAGAACACCTACAGTAGTAGTTCCCATTCCACAGATATCCAGCCATAACATTTTAGATTGCACTAAAGATAGAAAACCTAGCCCTAAAATCAAAACTACTCCTAAATCAAAAACTGCTTGCGCTTTGGCCAACTACAGGGCTATTTAAAGGCATAGGAGGATTCTGGAAGACGAGACGGGCCACGCGTCGAAATCGACGCTTGGCTCCACCCATTGCCGCGAAAACGTGGTAATTGTCGCGGATCCCGGCATTACCAGGGACTTAGGTCCCTGGTTTTTGGCAGGAGGTCCCCGTCGCTTCGAGAATGTTCCTGGTATATCTCAATTCTGGTAATTTCGCCTGAGTATTCGTCTGACGTGCGCAAGAGTCTAGGTTCGATGTATCTTCTAGAAGATCTCTTGCTTGGCCTCTAAGAATTACGGATTTAATTACCCTAAAATGGGTTTAATTGAGCTCTTATTACTCCTTTGCCCTTAAACTCTTGATTTACCTGCAAGAGAGAACCAAAACACGATTTAGACCGACATTTTATTCATAAATCGGTGGGAAAAAGCGATATAATAATGCAGAATTGTAGACTAATCACACCCCCACACTTATCTTTTGCTCGTCCCGAGCAAAACAAGAAAAGAAAACTATACTACATATGTTATTACACCACTTTCGCAGGTAACGCAATTGCACTGAGTGTGTGCAACAAGCCGTTAAACCTCTAGGTTACCCCTAGAGGAGGATGTTGTCTCCTGAGGGTTTTCAGCGAATTGCAACCACAAAATCCAAAAAGAAAGAAGACAAATGTTAGTATTTGAAAACACATTTTGAAAGAGAGATAAGTTTTTCGAAATATTTTTGCAAAAATATAAGTAATTTAAGGTCATAAGTCCACCAAAAACCATTCTTCCTTAAACTTAGTCTCAATGCAAGATCTTGTCTTCAATTATGGTAAGAATTTAAAATTGGATTGAATATTTTATCTTTCATAAAACCTAGATAATATGCCCTTATGATAATGAAGATTTTTGGGATTTCAACTCCAACCATCAAGCCATTTATATATATATATATATATATATATATATATATATATTAATATATTATATATATATATTCTTTTTCTTCCCTTAGTTTTCTTAGGCTTTCTAGTTCACCCATGTAGTGAGCCTATAACCGATGACTCCCAGACCAGACGGTTTTAGGGCACTAGATGAGAAAACATCCATCGGGTTTAAGGACTCAGTAAACAAGGCCACAAAACAAAGGGGGATTATTTGTTTCTTTTGACCACCGTTAGGCGTGAATAATCATGCTTCTTGAGGCATAGTTATCCAGCTTAAAAAGTGATTTTTTTTAGCTATTTTTTCTCTTTTTATTTATGGCATTTTAGGTCTTTGTTTCCATCCCAAAAATGTGTAAGTGTGATGTGCATACTATCTAAGGCAAAAATTCAAGATAAAACTATCTCTCCAATTTATCTTACTTAGCCTATAATTTTAAATAAGATCAATATTTCGACTAGGTTTAGGATGTCATAATTAAGGCTTCCTTAATTTCTAAGATCATCTTAATTTTCTTAAAAATAGATCAAAACTTTGTCTCTTATTTCAAAAAGTTTTTAAAGAAAGAGAAAATTCCTATACAAAGGAAGATTTCTAAAGTATCCTAAAAGAAGTGTAAAGAAAAAAAAATCTAAAAACTCTATGTTAGTAAATCCTCCCCCATACTTATCTCATGCATTGTCCTCAATGCATCGTGATATATATATGCATGAAACAAATAGAGAGGGAAAGAAAATCACCTCAAGGTGGTGGTTCCAGTGGTGGTCTGATTGGTCCACGAAATGCGGCCCAATCTAATGTACGTGGAGTCCGGAGGAACCCACCAGCGACCTCTAGAATACAACCCACTAGAATGATGTATATATTTATGATTTTTATTAAAAGTTTTACCCTATCTAATTTTCAAATTTTCAGAATCATTTCAGAGTCAAATCTATCAAGACCCTTGTCCTAGAATGGAATGATTGATTTGGACTCAGAAATACCGGAACTAATACCGACTTAGGAAAAGACTTAAGTCAAGAAAAGATTTGGGAGTCGAGATTGGTTCAGGAAGTGGGTCCAAATCAAGAAGTTGAAACTCAAGTTCCTATTCATTTCCCCATGATGGAATGTGACTTTCTAAGGTTGGTGATTTCAGTTCAAGAATGACAGGTACAAAAACCAAAACTGACTCTAAAATGTTACTCAAATTGGTAACATAACAGGAGTCAATATTGATTCAAGAATTTGAACTGGATCACAAATTTGAGGATCAAAGTCACATTCCTCATTGAGTTCAATTCCATAAAAATGAGAACTTGCCAATTTATCAATGGGACTTTCAAAAGTATGAAATTGGTCAAGTTCAATATAATCATCATAAAGATTGGTGATTCAATTTCACAATGGATTGGTACAGGATCCAATACTGACTCGGAAAAGGCCTGAATTCAGGTAAAAACACCTCAGTCAATATTGAATCAGGAAGTGAAATTGAATTATCAAGTGGAAGTTCAGGATCATATTCATGCTCAAGTTCAATTTCAGGAAAAGGATAACTTGCCAAAATGTCAATGGATTTTCAATATTTGAAGTATGGTCAAGTTCAAATGGGTATACTGAAAATGAATCTTGGTTTCTAGAATAACAAGAGTCTTGGGTCAAGTCAATAGGGTTTGAGATAGCTGAATTGTTAAAAGTTGATAAGATAGAGTTTTCTCATTCTTATAAATGCTAACCAATTGGCTCAATTGGGTTTCCAACCTATTGATAGACTCGGCAGAATATTTTTGAAATTTTAGCGCGGACTCTTGCAAGACTTCTATATTCTTTTCTAGATTTGATGTATCTTCAAGTGGTTGTTCTAGAAAGGAGTGTAGGAATCTTGGTTTCCAAAACAATAAGAGTCTGAGTCATATTGATAGAGTTAGAGATATTTGGATTGGTCAAAGGTTGAGAAGAGAAAGTTTTCTTCATCTTATAAATGTTGACCAATTTACTTAATTGTGTTTCCAACTATCAATAGACTCGTGGAAGATTTTTGAAATTGTAACGCAGACTCCTGCAAGATTTTCATACTCTTTTCTAGACTTAATTTTCTTCTTCAAGTAAATGGTCCAGAAAGGGAGTATAAATAATCTTGGTTTTGGAAAGATAAAGAAGATTGTGAGTCCAACATATTTTGAGATTGAAGATTGGGCTCACACAAGAGTTCTTTACTCGTTTTCAGGCAGATGGTTGTTCATTATGAGGAGGTGGAACTGAGTAGACTCTTGAAAATATTTTGAATTGGATAGGCCATCATTTCTCTGAAGTTGTCGCTCGACCTCTTGTAAATTGGCTTATATACTCTTTTCTAACTCAGATTTTTCTTCAATTGGAGGTCCAGAAAAAAGGAGCAAGGAAGCGAAATCTGGAATGAGATTTGTGGACAAGCTGGATATGGTGGACAAGGAGGTTGAAAATTTAACTCGGGGGAGGTGAATCCCCATTGACTCTGTGAAGAGTTAAAATTATTTGAAAATTATAGTTAAAAGAATGAGGGCATGGTTGTATTGATTCGGATAAGGCCAACCCTGTGTATTTGGTTGGTTCATATTCTAAAAAGCTGGGTTGAAATTATCCGAATCAAATGGGGTCGGTGTGAAATATGAATTCATATTAGAATTGAAAGAATTGTTATTGTTGAATTCCATTTTCACAAACATCACAAATAAAAAGGAAAAATCAAACAACAAAAAGAAAATCAAAACCAAGCCTATAGTAGGTTTGACCTAGACCTAACGACTCCTAACTGGTCGATTACCTGGGGGAGGTTGTTGCTTGAATCCGACACAAGCTAATCGGCCAGGTAGGGGCAAAATACGGTGGGAGGTATCCGTGCGTAAGCAACGACCTTAATTATGCCAAACCACGGTATCTTCGAGGCGTAACCTCTTAATCCCCAATTAGACACCGATTTCACAAGAGTAAGATTCAAAATAAGTTCCATCATCGGTCAATCTCTTAATGATCCGAGATGTCCCTATGGGCCAACGTCTATCAGTTTTTATTAGGGCTTGGGTTGTGTGAGTGGGGAGGTAGTTTTTTGGGCTAAGGAAGGGTGATGAAATCCCACCTTATCTTGTATGGGTTTTGCCCTTAAATTCAATTCGTGCAAGTGTGCAATATAGACAAGAATATAACACAAAGCGATAAATCACCCACGGTGTTTGTCCTATGTTATATGCAATGCCATATGTACACCTCAATCCAGATTACAACAACAGAACAAAATACAGTATATTGGAATTGAATTGACACGTGCCTAAATGCAAATGTCTAAACCGTTTTAAAAGCATCCAAATACTGTATTTTAGTTCTTTAGTTTTGATTGGTAGTCAAAAGTGCATTTTTATCATAACATTTACCATCACATTTTCATATTTATTCATTTAATTCTGCACAATTATTAATAATTTATAATTTATTGTGTGCAGGCCTCGAATTATTATTTTAATAATAAATAAAGCTTAATGAAGCCCAAAGCCCATATTTTGAAGCCCAGGTGTAAAGTGCAATAGCAGATGTCAAAGTGCAATTATGCAAGGGCTAAAGTTGCAATTATTAAAGATGAGGGAAGGATAGAATTCTACCCAACCCTAAACTCTTGCAGGATAAGGATAAAAGCCCAAGATAAGAAGAAATTCGTGGATAGAAGATTTTGGATATTTGAGATCAAGGTAACTTGATTTCTAAGTTATCTCGAAAATCCAGAATAAAGAGCCAAGATCACACTTCCAGAAGCAAGCGCCCAGATGGACGGACTAGAAGAAGCCACGCGCCAAAGCGCATGGCCAGATTCCCTAGAAATGCCGCAATTCCACGGCAAAATCCCAGTTTTTGCGGCACTTTGATGTTATCTGGATACCAGATTTCGTGGGCGACTTTATCCGGGACTCTTCGACCTTCTGCACCTATAAATACCCCCTGCAGTGCAACGTACAGAGTAGTCCAGCGTCCAGCAAAGGGCCAAAAGCTAGGGTTTAGGTTTTCTTCTTCTAGGTTAGATTTTCTTTTCTTTTTATTTTCAGAGAGAGAGAGGCTTATATTGAGCGTGACACCGATGTACCTTCCTCGTCTCTGCCATTGTACTGATCAATAAAGGTATTCTTTTATTTTGTTTATTATTCTTATGTTTTGCTTTTATTTTTGTTTTCTATTCTTTTTTCTCTTTCATCTCTGTGGTTGTTGAGAACATGCAAGTGAACTCCAAGCAAGTATAACTAAACTACGTGAGAGCCAACGATAGTTCATGAAAACGCTCTCCACTTCCAAGCTTCGCATCACTTCATTCTTGATATGCTTGACGATATAATGTGCACAAGGACCGGGCTCGAGTTTATGATCTATGTGTTGATCGTCTCCTAAGCAAGGTAGAACATGTAAGGTTTTCACGTTTTTTCCTCCACCAAAATAAAGTAAGTATTTCTCTCTTTTTCTTTTCTTTTCTTTTCTTTTTGTAGATTAAATCATAACTCATCTCCATATTCTTTTTTCGACCATTGTAAATACCGCTATCTTTCTAACTTAACTAATAAAAATAAAAACTTTAGAGAAACTTGCTTAACGCTTCCATCGCAGTCCCTCCCTGAGGATCACGACCCGCATAGCCTTGCTACCGCGGATTAGTATTGAGCACCTCGCACACCTTTAATTCTCAGATCTAATATTCATATTTTGTGTGCAGGTAAAACTCGATCAACAAATTGGCGCCGTTGCCGGGGAGGGACGGTAAGTTTTTCTCTAAATAAAAAAAATTAACTATTATTCTTTTATTCTTTTCTGTTTGCAGGTTTGGAGAACAGGAAACAGAGCAGCATCAAGGACATACAGCAACCCAGTGCTCTGCCCTCGAGGCAGAGCACCAGGGCCTACATATTTGCCGCAGATCTGCGGCAAAAGCCGCAATTCTGCGGCAATAGTAGTTCACTACTATTTGGTTTTTCTGCAGGTTGCTGCAAATTGTAAATTCTGTTTACTGCTCTGTTTATTTTGTTCTGTGATATACTGCTTACTGCTAATTAATTCAACAGTAAACTATTTGTTGTTAAAGATAAAAATTGATTAGACGTTTGCATATTAGGCACGTGTCTTTTCAATTCATTTATTTTTACTGTTGAAGAGTGCTGGAGCAAGGTACGTACGCATTACATGTAGAATAGGACTCATCTCTTGGTTGATTTTCTGCTTTGAGTGAATCTTATCTACTTAACTTGTACACTTGCACTAATTCATCTTAAGGGCATAACCCATTAACAAGATAAGGTGGGGATTTTCATCACCCTTCCTTAGCCCAAAAATCATATCCCGAGCACTCACTAACCCAAGCCTAACTAAAAAGAGTAGACATTGGCCCTAGGGACATCTCGGACTCAATAGGAGATTATCCTAAGGGGGAACAGTGCTGGAAGTTGACTCTTGCCAAATCAGTGTCTAGGAAGGGGATTGAGGGCCGAAAGCCCGAGATTGTGGTTATTTAATTAAGGAACGTCTTTGACGGAAACCTCCCACCACTCTTGCCCTGACCTGGCTGATTAACTTGTGGTCAAAGTCTGCACCCGACCTTCCGTGGACAGTCTAACCAGTTTGTTAGGAGTCGTCTAGGTCATAGGTCTACCCTAATTTAAGTTAGAATTTTTTCTCTTTCTTGTTTGTTTATTTTGTTTGTTTTTTTTTTTTTGTTTGTGGTGTGGATATGGCATATAATAATATTCCAATTTTAATTCATATTACACACCTAACTATTATTCGATATATTACCAACCCGGCATATCATAACTTTGACAATCTAGTGTGCCAGAATGGTCTTATCCGAATGAATATAGCCCACCCCTCCATCTTATGACTATAATTTCCATAATAATTTCAACTCGTCACAGAGTTCATGGGGTTTCGAGTCCCCGAGTCTAATTCTCAACCAAATTGTCCTTCATATCCATCTAGTCCACATTCTTTCAATGATTCATACTCTGATCCCCCATTCAGAATAGATTACCATCTATAGGGGAAATGATAAGTATGCATGAGTCCAAGCAACAATTACCATCTATAGGAGACATGATAATGCGTGAGTCCACCAACTCACACACTCCATCATGATTACACTTCCTCTTGTCAAGCCCAATCACATTATGAAAGGATGCTTGCCGCCATGACTCAGGCTAGATTAGCCCGTGATCGTGACATAGATTTGATGGTTCAATCCTTACGTTCTCACCGTTCGGCCATTTCTGATATCGTTGACCATTCTGTTAGAGCCGACGAACCAAGTTGCTTTGGACAACAAGATTCTATTTCAGTCATGCCATCATTTGAACTTGTCGATACTCCAATTCTTGATAATTTGGCAAGTTTTTCCTTTCCTGAAATAGACTTGAGGATGAATATGATCATGATCTACCACTCGATGATTCAATTTTATTTCCTGATCCAATAATGACTCCAGTGTCTCTACCTGATTTCACTTTTCCCGAGTCAACATTAGATCCTATTCCAATTCATAATGAAATTGAATCACACATTTTAGATCATCATATTGAACTTGACCAATTGTGCAATTTTGAAAATCCTATGGATAAATTGGCAAGTTCCTTTTGTTACATTGAACCCAATGAGATATGTGACCTAAATTCTCACAATCTCTTTACTTCTGAAACTGATTGTACAATTCTGACGGAAGATTTGACCTTAGTTTTGAAGAATTGTATGGTGATGAGCTAATTCCTAATATTGGAAGTAAAGAGATATCATCCATATTAGGTCACATTCCATTGTGGGAAGAAGATTGTGGACTTGAGTTTCAATTTCTTGACTTGGACTCAATTCTTGAACCTAGCCCGACTCCTGAGCCCTTACTTGATTTGAGCATCTTCCTTGTCGAGTCGGTATTCGTTCCCGTACCTATAATATCCAAGTCAATAATTCATCTTTTCATACTCCATTTTGGGACAGGAGGTTGAGACAATTAACTCTGAAATTTAATATAAATTTGGAAATTTGATGGGGTGGAAATACTAAAAATTGATTATACATATATTTTAGTGGGTTATGTAAGGACAGTTTCTGGTGGGTTCCACCAAATTATCTGTTATCTGATTGGGCCGCGTTTCGTGGACCAATTAGACCACCTCCGGAACCACCACCCTAAGGTAACTTCCGCCTTCCCTTGTTCTGTTTCATGCATATATGCATTCATTCATACATTAGGATAATGCATGAGATAAGTGTGGGGGTGGGCTTTACTAACATACTAACATAAGTAGATACTAACAAAATTGCTATAAAAAAAAATTTTAAAAAAAATTATAAAAAGGACAATATTTTGACTTATTTTTTTGAAAGAAATCTAAGTTAGTTTTAAAGGATTAGGAAATCATGATTAGGATTTCTAAAACTTGGTCAAAATAATAAATTGTTTAATTTTTAGGTATAGGAGAAGAAATTGAATAATTAATTAGTCTTGATTTTTACCTTAATGAAATTTGCATACCTAATACATATCTAGGATTCTAAGATGAAGACCTTTGTGCCTCATATATAAAAAAAAAGAAAAAAAATCACTAATTAAGCTGGATACATGTGGCTCAAGAAGCATAAGTATTCATGCCTAAGGTGAGTAAATAAAATAAAGTCTTAGTTTTGGGGCCTAGTTCACTCGAATTTGAGTCCGCGGGGTGTTTTCTCACCTAGTGCCCTAAAGCCAACCGGTTTGGGAGTCATCGACTTTAATTCGCTACATGGGTGGATTAGAAAGCCTAATAAACTAAGATATGAGATATGTATTAACACATCTAAGAGCCATTAGTTAGGTATGAGGGCCTCAAGAAGCCTTGATGCTTACACGAAAGAAAATTAGATGAGTTATACATATTAAATAAAAAAAAAGGAAGAGAAAAAAATTAAGAGGCATGAGAGTCCAAGTTAAGGAATTCCTAGCCAAGTTACAAGGATGCATATATTTTTGGTAACGAAAAAGACTATATTAGAAGTTCAATTTTAATCTTACCTAAAATGAAAACAATTTTACTTTATAAAGACTAAGTCTAAGAATGAATAAAAATGAGGATCCTAAAACTTATAGATTACTTAGTCTTTCAAAGTATTTCAAATATTTTCTTTTGGATTTGTGGTGTAATCCGCTGAAAACCCTCACGAGACAACACTCGTCCTCTAGGGTAACCTAGAGGTTTAACGGCTTGTTGCCATACTAAGTGCAACCGTGATTCCTACGAAAGTGAGTTAGGTTAGATTAATTCTTCTTTTCTTTTCTTTTCTTTGTTTTTTACTCGAGGACGAGCAAAAAGATAAGTGTGGGGGTGTGATTGTAGTCAAAAGTGCATTTTTATCATAACATTTACCATCACATTTTCATATTTATTCATTTAATTCTGCACAATTATTAATAATTTATAATTTATTGTGTGCAGGCCTCGAATTATTATTTTAATAATAAATAAAGCTTATGAAGCCCCAAAGCCCATATTTGAAGCCCAGGTGTAAAAGTGCAATAGCGATTGTCAAAGTGCAATTATGCAAGGGCTAAGTTGCAATTATTAAAGATGAGGGAAGGATAGAATTCTACCCACCCTAAACTCTTGCAGGATAAGGATAAAAGCCCAAGATAAGAAGGAAATTTGTGGATAAAAAGATTTGTGATATTTGAGATCAGGTAAACTTGATTTCTAAGTTATCTCGAAAATCTAGAATAAAGAGCCAGATCACACTTCCAGAAGCAAGCGCCCAGATGGACGACCAGAAGAAGCCACGCGCCAAAGCGCGTGCCATATTCCCTAGAAATGCCGCTATTCCACGGCAAAATCCCAGTTTTGCGGCACTTTGATGTTATCTGGATACCAGATTTCATGGGCGACTTTATCGGGACTCTTCGACCTTCTGCACCTATAAATACCCCATGCATTGCAACGTACAGAGTAGTCCAGCGCCAGCAAGGGCCAAAGCTAGGTTTAGGTTTTTCTTCTTCTAGGTTAGATTTTCTTTTCTTTTTTATTTTCAAGAGAGAGAGAGGCTTATATTGAGCGTGACACCGATGTACCTTCCTCGTCTCTGCCATTGTACTGATCAATAAAGGTATTCTTTTTATTTTGTTTATTATTCTTATGTTTTGCTTTATTTTTTGTTTCTATTCTTTTTTCTCTTTCATCTCTGTGGTTGTTGAAGAACATGCAAGTGAACTCCAAGCAAGTATAACTAAACTACGTGAGAGCCACGATAGTTCATGAAAACGCTCTCCACTTCCAAGCTTCGCATCACTTCGTTCTTGATATGCTTGACGATATAATGTGCACAAGGACCGGGCTCGAGTTTATGATCTATGCGTTGATCGTCCTCCTAGCAAGATAGACATGTAAGGTTTTCACGTTTTTCTCCACCAAAATAAAGTAAGTATTTCTCTCTTTTCTTTTCTTTTCTTTTCTTTTTTTAGATTAAATCATAACTCATCTCCATATTCTTTTTCCGACCATTGTAAATACCGCTATCTTTCTAACTTAACTAATAAAAATAAAACTTTAGAGAAACTTGCTTAACGCTTCCATCGCAGTCCCTCCCTGAGGATCACGCCCGCATAGCCTTGCTACCGCGGATTAGTATTGAGCACTCTCGCACACCTTTAATTCTCTATCTAATATTCATATTTTGTGTGCAGGTAAAACTCGATCAAGTTTATTATGGTGTGTAGGCAATCAAAAAAGGAAAGTAATAGTACAGATCTACTAGCTATTACAGTGAATACATCCCAGCACAAAAGGTAGGCAATTATCAAAACATGGCCGCGTTTTC
>JAVJIF010017874.1:0-96324 GCA_038442645.1 Agave tequilana
TATGGATGAGAATTGGTAAGTGATTTGGAGGTCTCGTTCTCACAGGGAGAAACGAGGGAATTGCTGTCTTAGGTTTAATGTTAACGTAACAGCGAAATTTATATGTGGTCTTACCATTCTATGGAAGAGAATTGGTAAGTGATTTTGGAGATCTCGTTTTCACAGGGAGAAACGAGGGAATCACTGTCATAGGTTTAATGTTAACGTAACAGCGAGATGCATATGTGGTCTTACCATTCTATGGAAGAGAATTGGTAAGTGATTTTGGAGAGAGGGAATCAAATGGGAACAGGTCCCTTAGGATTTTTAGCAAATTCTCAGCTGTCAACGGGTTTGATATGCCTTTACCAACTACCGTTTGAGTCGGGCTAGCCATGCTATTCCCCTCAGCATGATGAGTTGTCGAGGACTTATATTGGGCTTACAGGCCAACATTTTCCTCTATCCTTAATCGTTAAGGATGTCGGATTATCTGGTTAATATATGCATAACCTCGATTCTCCTTCGGGACAGCCAATGCGTGACCAGGTTCCTACTAGTTTACGGTTGTATTATCTCACTTGGAGGAAGAGAAAGGCTCTCTTTGTGTGTACTTTGGACACGAAGATCTTGATCAGAGGTGTAATGTTAACTTGATCATGAGAAGGATCCTGATTAAGGATAATACTTCTTTAAGAACTTGCCATTGATCGGCATCATGAGTAGGTCGCCATCTGAAGTCATGAGGCGGTACGCTCCGTTTGAATAGACTGTCTCTATTACAAACGGTCCTTCCCATTTAGGCTGAAATTTGCCCTTGGTCTTGTGCGTCATAATCATTGGTCGTCTGACGATTAAAACTAGGTCCCCTTTCTGGAAGACCCTCTGTTTGACCTTCTTATTGAAGGCCTTTGAGATTCGAGCTTGATATAGCTCAATATGCTATTGAGCTTGTAGCCGCTTCTCATCTAGGGCTTCGAGCTCTTGAAGACGCAATCGATCATTGTTTTCTAATGTGATCTTAGTAGTCAGAGTGACTCGTAATGATGGCATCTGAATTTCCAACGGGATGACTGCTTCGCACCCATATACCAGGGAAAAAGGGGTATTACCTGTCGGTGTTCGAACCGTGGTCCGGTAAGCCCAAAGACATTCGCCAAGCTTTTCGTCCCAATCTCGCTTATTCGAGGAGGCGAATTTCTTGAGTAGCTTGATGATCGTCTTGTTGAATGCTTCCGCTAGACCATTGGCGGCAGGATTTTAAGCGGTTGAAGCCACATTCTGAATTCGGTATTTATCGCAGAACCGATAGAATACTTGGCTTATGAATTGGGAACCGTTGTCGTGGATGATCCGCCTAGGGACACCAAATCGATAGATGACGTGGTGTTTGATGAAGTTAACCACATTAGAGGTTTTGACTTCGGCTAATGGTATAGCCTCTGCCTACTTTGAGAAGTAATCGGTTATTGCCAGGATGAACTGGTGACCTTTTGTCGAAGAGGGGCTGATTGGCCCTACGACATCTATTCCCCATGCTTCAAATGGCCATGAAGCAACAGTCGGGTGGAGCAACTCTGAAGGCTGGTGTATGAAATCTGCATGGGTTTGACACGCTTTATACCTTCGTGCATATTGGATGGCATCAGCTATCATAGTTGGCCAATAGTATCCAAGTCTGTGCAACCTGTCCTTAAGTTTTGGACCTGGCTGATGAGCGCCGCAAATGCCATCGTGCGCTTCTTGGAGCGCTCCCTGTGTCTCTGAATGAGAAAGGCAACGGAGGAGGAGACCGTCATATGAACGACGGGTAAAGTGTCTTCAAAATCGGATCGTAGTAGAACCGGAGAGACCTTCGTCTGACGGACGCCGCTTCTTTAGGATCGTCTGGAAGCAGACCGTGCAAAGCATAGTCAATGAGAGGAAAGCGCCAGTCTCTTGGTTCTAGATCCGTGGAGACATTATAGACTTCTCGAGTTCTTAGCATGTGCTTGGAGCATGCAAGATGTCGAGTTGCGACTGTGAGGTGACACTCGGTGTCGGCTGGCAAGGCTAGTGTTGTAGGTAATGCAGCAAGAGCGTCCGCCGCTTGGTATTCTGAGATCGAGAAACGTGCCCGATGTAGAAACCTTCAAATAGGTTGGCCAATTCAACGACCGTGTGGTAATAAGGCACCAAGTCCTCATGGCGGACTTCGTATTCGCTTTTAACCTGATTGATGATCAGTTTTGAATCGCCATAAGCTTCGAGGTAGCGTACCCCCATTCCATGGGCGAGTTGAAGACCGATGAGCAGAGCATTATATTCTGCTACGCTGTTGGAGCATGATTCTGTCAAAGAAAATGCTCCGGGAAGAACATGGTTCTGCGGGGAGATAAACACAACCCCCACTCCGGCAATAATCTTGCCTTTAGCGCCCATTCGCGATGCTCCATCGAAGAACATCTGCCACACTTCCTCTTCCGAGGTTGCATAAGACTCGAAGACTTCATCAGGGATATCTTCGTGAAGTTTTGAATGTTCCGGAACTGGATGAGCAGCCAAGAACTCTGCAAGGGCCTGGCCCTTAACCGTCTTCTGAGGGGTGAAGATCGTGTCATATTGAGACAATAAAAGTGCCCACTTAGCCAATCTTGAATTCAATGATCCTGGCTTCGTCATAAGAAGACGCAAAGGGTTTACTCTGGAGATGACATGTATGGTCTGGCCGACCAAATAATGTCGTGTCTTCTGAACAGCGAAGACGAGAGCTAAACACTCTTTCTCGATAGGGTTGTAGCGAGATTCCATTCCTACGAGAGTTCTGCTCAGATAATAAATGGCCTGCTCGTGGCCATTGTCGTCCTTTTGAGCGAGGAGGGCACCGAGGGAGTAATCCAGAGCTTTTACATAAAGCAAAAATGGTTTCCCTGATGTAGGGGCCATTAAGACTGGAGGCTTTGTGAGGTACCTCTTGATGTCTTCATAAGCTTCCTGACAAGCTTGATCCCATACGAAGGAAGCACCCTTTTTCATGAGTCGGGTGAACGGCTGACAGCGGCCTGAGAGATGTGCAATGAATCTTCTGATATAAGCCAGCCTGTCTTGCAAGCCTCTAAGCTCTTTGAGATTCCTCGGTTGATGCATGCTCTTAATGGCCTTGACTTTGTCTGGGTCTAGATGAATCCCTTTTGATGTGACAATGAACCCAAGGAACTTGCCACTTGACACTCCCAAGAAGGATTTTGTCAGGTTCATTTTCAGTTGATGAGCCCGCATTATGTCGAACATCGAAGGGGCAGGCCGAGGCCAAGGCTGGAGGAGGGACGACGGAGGGGCAGGCCGAGGCTGGTGACGGACGGCGAAGGGGCGGGGGAGGGGCAGAGGGGCTGGCGGAGGGAAGGTCGCAGCCTGGCCGGGCAGGATGGGTCACAGGTTGGTTTACCCAGACGCGGGTCCAACCCATAGGAGAGCCGGACCCAGGCAGGGTCTGGCCCGCGTACCACCCGAACCGGGCAGTGCCTGGACCAAAACACGCCATGCTCATGAAGGTTGTCGAACTGGTCTGACCCAGTTGACACACCTACCCATACTACTAAAGTTATCCTTTTGCATTATTGCTACCATCGGGCCCTCACCACTTCCAGCAGATCTTGGCGCGCACGCAGAGTCATTTTCTGTGATTTGTAATTTAAATTTCTGGGCTCGTTTTTCTGTGGCTTGGTGTGAAGGATGGTCAACATTGGACAATACATACTTATCATTGTCTGAAAATATCAATTGATATTTTCAGATAATGATAAGTATGTATTGTCAGATGTTGACTATTCTTCATACCAAGTCACAGAAAAGCGTTGTCAACAGTTTAAATTACAGATCACTACTGAGAATGCTCTGTCTGTGTGCCAAGATCAGGTGTGAGTGAGTGAGGGCCCCGTTGGTAGCAATAATGCAAAAGGACAACTTTAGTAATATGGGTGCGTTCATAATAGCTTTCGATCTCTCCATTGGAATTTTTCTCAAAAGAAACATCATTTTATTGGAAAGAAAGAGAGGAGGAAAAACAAAAAAAAAAAAAAAGAAAAAGAAAAGAAAAGAAAAGAAAATGGTATTATCATTTGTAACGTCCCGTGCCTACGAATAATTAGATTGGTCAAATTAGTGGTCTTCAAAAGTTTGGATTTTTGGGGGGAAATGATGCCAAGATGCCCTCAAATATTCACAATGCTCGACAGCGTGATAGAAGAGCCAGTTGGCAACGCAGAATATGCCTTGTTTTTTCTCCACGCGCAGAAAATCCATGTGAAGCATGCATACTATCGAGCCCTACCATCCTTCCATAATGATTAATATATATAGTGTGAAGGGGAACCCAAAGCACTCCGCACTCCCATTTTTGCCATATATATAATAAATATGTGACCATCATAGGTGGAGTATTGTAGCTTGAATGGTGTGGTGGATAAAAAGTCATGGGTCAGAATCTGTCACAGGGACACTCTCGATCGGATCTGTCAGAGCATATAAGGAAGAAAGACATTTTTCACGTCAAGAGCACATGTATGATGCCGACTTAAGACCTTCGGGCATAACAATCAGTAGGTGAAAAAGGACTGACAGAGGAAAACTGTCAGTGTAATAGAACGATGACAGTGCAGAGAAAATTTGCAGGTGCGTAATGAAGGATTAGCAGAGAAAAACTACTAATGTAGTAGGCTATGTGCTCTAAGAATTAGAGATGCCACCTCTTTTCTCCTTGGAGAAGAAGAATATTATAAACCTGAAATGAAAAATAGCATGGAGGTGTAATTGGTGGATTGTTGCAACTGCACAATGTGCACGTGCTGGATTGCTCGTAACGGTCGTGATCACCTCCCTTATTGGTTGGATCGCATGCAGGAATATTTGTTGCAATGTGTAACCCACACTTATATAGGGGCGTTATACATTTTCAATGTGGGGGAGGATAAAGCTATGTAACAGATGGCAAAGATTTTGGCGAACAGCTGCAGGAAGCTTCTAATTCAGAGTCGGAGACCTTAAACTGTGAAACGCTTCACAGTGGTAAAGGTCTTGAATTTGCGGAATGCGGTTTCGCGTCGGAAATATCTTTAAGAGGGTCGAAAATATCTTTGAGATTGATGACAGCTCTAGGAAGGCTGGATGAGGCGGAGGATTCAGGATAAACTTTGAGAGTTGTGGATGTCTCAGGGGAATCTCTCGGTAACTTGGAGACGTGTCATCTTCCTAAGGGGGTCAAATTTTGACCACTACAAATAGATTATGCACTATAATCCACAAACCATTGAGTAATTCGAAAGGTTAATTATAAGTTAGTAGAATTTATGAAAGAATGTGAAAAATTAATTCTAAAGGGGGAAACTGATTTCTTGGGGGTCTCTAATTTTGTGGAAGAGGTCAAGTTTAGAATCATGCAAAGCGTAGACAAAGATACTATTTTAAGAAAAGTAATTTAAATACGCATTTGATAAGTGAAACATTGTGAATGATCGTGTATTAATCACGAATTGTCTGAATCCCATTTGCAAAAGTTTCTACTTTTATCCAAAAAAAAAATTAAAAAAAGGCATGGTTATTATGAGTATGTTCTTTTGCCTAACTATTCCCGAACCGTTCTCCTTGAGCCTCTACTTCACTGTTCTCTTCTTTGCTTCCTGTAAATTTTCTACCTTCCTTCTTTTGCAATTCTTTCTTCTATTTTTCGAAATTTGCTGAAGATAGCGTCCATGTTTAAACCATTAGGGCTGGCAGCCATCAGCAGCAATAGTAGAGGTAGCGATCGCTATGTTGGCATAATGATAATTACGGTCAGCAGCGGTGGTTCCGGTGACTATCAACGAAGGTGATTGTGGTGGCAACGAAGATGGGCAACCATGGTGACGATTAATGGCGGGGGCAATGATCGCCATAGTGGCAAAAGACAAGAAGAACAAAAAGATGAGAAGAATATTTGAGAAAATGAGAATGTAGAATACCCAATTAGTACCATGGGAATTATATTCCACCGAAATAAGAGAATTTGACATATCTTAGTACATCAAATAATTTAAAAAATATTAAATTAAATTTATGTCAAGCTCGAGAACTCGCATGGGAAACTTAAACTCCCTGATGAATTCTTGGATATCAAACACACTCTAAACTCACTTTAGCTAATATATATATATATATATATATATATATATATATATATATATATATATATATATAATATATATATATATGGGGTCAACTGCTCCTAGTAAGTCACCTTAGATTACAATCTAAGGAGACGGCTTAAAACTCTAACATTCTGATTATATTTTCACAATCCGACCGCACATTATCATATTCATATTATAAAATGTATGCATATAAAAAATCACGTGATTTGAAGTTCATTTACTCATTGATCTAGTCGTTCAATTTTGTTCTACTGTTTAAAAACTGTTAATGTTTGAACCCAAAGAAAACATAGTAAACAAATTTCAAATCACGTGATTTTTTATATGCATACATCTTATAACATGAATATATAATGTGCGGTCGAATCGTGAAAAAAAAAATCGGGATATTAGAGTTTTAAGTTGTCTCCTAAGATTACAATCTAAAGAGACCTATTAGGGACACTTTTCATATATATATATATATATATATATATATATATATATATATATATATATATATATATATATATATATCTATATATACATACATATACACACACACACACACACACACACATATATATACACACACACACATATATATATATATATAAAGAGAAATGTAAATCAGCTGACACAGGAGGCAACTCCCTCCTATGTCACACTCAAAAAACAATTTTCCGAGTGAATTTCAAGATCCGATCGCACATTATCATCTTCATATTCTAAGATATACATATATAAAAAATCAAGTGATTTGAAGTTCGTTTACTTATTGATCTAATCGTTTCATTTTGTTCTATTATTAAAAAACCGTTAAAGTTTGAACCCAAAGAAAATGGAGTAAACAAACTTCAAATCAATTGATTTTTTATATGTGTATATCTTAAAATATGAAGATGATAATGTGTGGCCGGATCTTGAAAATTCACTCGGGAAATTGTTTTTGAGTCCGACATAGGAGGGAGTTGCCTCCTGTGCCAGCTGATTTACATTTCTCTCATATATATATATATATATTATATATATATATATATAATATATATATATATATATATATATTGTATTATGCTTTCATTATATTAAATTGATAAGTAGTGACCTACATTGACGACATGATCGCATTCGACACTTCGTCCGGTGCGCGAGAAAAGCGGGGACCGAAGTTTATCAAATATTATCACATAGCAATAATGCAGCAGCGTCTGCCATGGACAACTTCTTCCTATGGCGTGAAATTTTTTTTGCTTACCGACGTTAGCTCACCGCGAGCGCGGTGAGCCGTGGATGCAGGTGGGTCCCACCTGGTGGGACTCAGCACCCGGTGGGGCCCGCTCAATCCGACGGCTCACCGGCAGCGGGCGATGAGCGCGGTGAGCAAACACGGTGAGCAAAAAATTCCGCCTACGGCGTCCCTTCCTTGAATAGGATTAGATCTCTTTTCTTTTTAATATAAAGATAAGGAATATACAACAAAAAGAAGAAAACAACATTATTATTTCGAGGCGTGTACAGAGAGAGTGACGTGCGTTCCCGTCTCGTGCGAATAATTCGATTTGTCAAATTAGTTGCTTTCAAAATTTTGGATTTTTGGGGCGAAACTGATGCCAGGATGCCCTCAATGGAGAATATGCCTTCGTTTTTTTCTCCGCGTGCACAAATGTCACGTGAATCATGGATCACATTAGAGCTTTCACTAGCCCTACCATCCGAAATGATTGATAGTGCTGGGATTTGGTTCATGCGTGTGAGTCACACATACATAATATAAGAGAGTCAATCTCGCGTTGACACGTAGATAAGATGTCAGATTTTAGGGTACAAAACTTTAAAGTCTTTAGACCTCTTATATTGAATGGATCGTGTATGCACTATAATAAAATTTCTTTCTCCTTGAATTTAGCTTGAATTTGTTTCACCTTTTTCTTCACCCAAAAGTTGTGACATTTTCGTATTTTCCAGCTTACAAAGCTCAAGTGTGTTTGTTGTTATGCAGAAATTAAGATTAGAATACTTTGGGGTTTCTTTTTCTAAACGATATTATTAAAAAAAGCAAATACTTTCTATCATCTGTGCTATAATAATCTTTGGAAAAAAAAAAATAGAGGGAAAAAAACGTGTGGGAAATGTTCGGGGCACAGAATTTTGATGTCAAGGACAATTACAATTTTTGATGCTCCCATGCCTTTCTTTGATAAAATTTAATAACACAATAAAAACACAATTAAAGAACGGAGCAGCCCCTTTCTGATGTTAATGTGCATCCGATCCGTACAAATAATGGTTATCAAAATGTTTGGGTTTGGATTTCGGGCCTGTTTGTTTCGTTGCAAAACGTCGCAAGTCGTAAGTAGTAAAATGAGAATGGAAAAAGTGAACTATAGCAGAGAAAATATATTGTGTTTTTACGGTGTTTGGTTGATAAAGTGAAGTGTAAATGGAAAAATATATTGTGTTTTACGGTGTTTGGTTGATAAAGTGAAAGTGTAAATGGTAAAGTATATTGTGTTTTACGGTGTTTGGTTGGTAATGTAAAAGTGTAAGTAGAAAAGTTGACCACAAAATTAACTGTAGCAGTGATTTAAATATTATAAATACTATTAAATTAAATCTACTATTGAAAATTAAATTGTATTAATAAATTTGAGATAAAAAATTAATAATCTTAATATTTTATTTATAACAATAATATTAATAAAATATTAGTATAAATAGTAAAATATTACTAAAATATTAACTAAATAAATAATATAAAATTTTAGAAAATTTAAAGAACATTAATAAAATTTTAAGAATACTAATAAAATATAAATATTAAAAAATCTTACAAAAATAATAAAATATAGTTATAATATTATAATATTAAAAATACTTGAAAATTATTATAATATAAATTTTATTATAATATTATTGTAATATTATAGAAATATAAAATTAACAAAGTAAAATATAATTATAATTTAATAATAAATTATCATTATAGTATTATTATACTGAATTATTATTACAATATTAACATAATAAAATATTAATATAATAATAAAATATATTATGATATTAATGAAGTAATTTTTTATATTAAAAATAAAAAATAAATATATAGTAATTTTATATTAAAGTATAATATTGTTATATTAATAAATATTAACTCTAAATAAAATAATAAAAAATGGAATAAGTATAAATAAAATATTAAATAAAAATATTAAATTAAAATAGTAAAATATTAAATATTAAAAACAATAAAAAAATTAAAGATTATAAATATAAAATAATTAAATAATTAAATAAGAAATTGAACATTATTTAAAATATTAAATATTTAATAATATTAAATTATATATTGATTATCATGTAACTTTTTGAACTGTAAGTGTACTACAAGTGAGAGTTACATGACCACAAAATTAACTGTAGCAACTGCAAGTGGAAAAATATGAGTGTAAAAGTGAGATTTACATGACCACAAATTTAACTGTAGCAACTGCAAGTGAGAAAAGAAGAGTTGCATTTTGCAACTTGTTTTTCAGCGAAACAAACAACGGAAAATGGAAAAGAAGTTTTACGACTTTCGTTTTGCGGCGTTTTGCGACGAAACAAACACGCCCTTCAAGAGAAAAGCTATCCGATCACAGAAGCAAATATTTCGGTCACACATTTAGCACATGATATCAATCCATGATTTCATGATATCAAACCCGGCATCTTATAATATGAGTGTGACTCACACACATGAACCAAATCTCATGTTGCATGTCGTAAGTCACCCATGATACTGAATATCTTTCATGGATGATATCACATTTGAAAGTTTATTTATACCTAAATTTTCTCTTATGATCTCAATCGCAAGCAATATTTGTACGTATAGTGCGGTAAATTAGTTACTACTTTTGTCTTGTTCAACATCATACTCATTTACTCAATTACTACTTAATCTTATTCTATGGTTAACTTTGAATTATTATCCCAGTGACTAATCTAATGACTAAAAAAAATGAAATTAACAAATTCTTTATTCCTGACAGATTCTCAATTTTCAACTATAATGTTAGATATATCAATGAAAACACATAATTCATGTGAAACATGTGATTCATGTGAACAAAAACCCCTCATATATCAATCAGATTCTAAAATCTCTCTATGAAGATACGAACACATGGGACTCATGGGTCATGCACCATGTGTTTCTAATTCTCTCTCTCAATCAATATTTCGTATTGTTTCTCCTAAATCAGTGTAAACATTTGATCAATATGTGTATATATATATACAACCAAGAAGCATAACTAGTGGTATCTTATCATTAAACAAATAAGTGTACTTCTCCTTCTTCTTTATCTTGATATTAGAGCCACTCCTATACCATATCCAGTATTCTCTCTTCATCTTCTCTCGTCTCCAACTAAACACCTGTATTCATAATTACTCCAAATCCCAACATCACTCACTTTCTAAACGTCAAATTCGATAAGAAAAATTACCTTCTGTGGCGTTCCCAGTGCCTTCCTCTTCTCAAACTCCATGATCTCGAAGGCCTCATCGACGGAACCTCTCTGTGTCCGGTCCGGTTCCTTCCTTCTACTGAGAAGCATGCTCATCTCACTATCAATCCAGAATATACTCGTCGGATCAAACTTGATAAGATGCTCTTATGCTGGCTTATCTCCTCGCTCACTGAGGTTGTTCTTACTCATGTCGTCGGCCTCACCACATCTCGTGAAATGTGGTGCTCTCTGGAGTGCCCTCCAGAGCTAGAGTGCAGCAACTCAAATACCAGCTGCATACCATCAAGATGGGCACCTCTTCTATATCAGAGTACATACAGTCTATCAAGTGCATTGTGGACGATATGGAGGCAGTGGCTAATCCAGTTGCCGACTCTGACCTTGTCTCTACCTTACTCAATGGTCTATCTCCTGAGTATGATTCGTTTGTTACCTCCGTCAATACACGAGTCGACCCTATACTGTCAGAAGAACTCATCAGCCTCATGCTTAGCCAGGAGATTTTATCGTGGACGTACTATCACTCACTCCACAACCTTCATCTCCCTTTCTCCCGCGGTTCATACTACCTCCTGCACTCCAAGCTACCATTTGGCTCCAACTTCTTTTCGTGGTCGTGGACGTGGCCGAGGTAGAGAGCGCAGTCATGGTCGTGGGCGTTCCTTCTCACTATCACATCAGTCTGCTAGTGGCCGACCTCAATGTCAGATATGCAGTCATTTTAGCCATTATGCTAACCGGTGTTACAATCATTGTGATGATCTTTCTTCTTCGACTAGCTCAACTGCTCTTCTCCACTCTTATGGGAATAGTCCAGTCGACCCCAACTTATATGTTAACTCTAGATCTACTCATCACCTAACAGCTGACATGGCGAATCTGGCGGTTCACTCAGAATATAAAGGACCCGACAGAGTTCGCATAGATAACGGGACAAGTTTACCTATCCATTCTACTGGTGCTTCTTTATTGTGTTCTCATGTTTCTTCTTTTATCTTGAAAAACCTTTTACATGTTCCTGATATTACTAAAAATCTTCTGTCTGTTAGTCAATTTACTGCTGATAATAAAGTCCTTCTTAAATTCCACCCTGACTCTTGCTTTGTCAAGGATCTCTCCACCCGAAAAATTCTACTAGGGGACAACTTAAGGATGGCCTTTATCTCTCTCCCTGGAGAACCAGAACTTCACCGCCTCTCAACAGGCTCTTCTCGGTGAGTGGCATCTTCCTCTATCTGGCATGAGCGTCTAGGTCATCCCTCCATCAGAGTTGTCTCCAGTGTTTTATCTCAACATCGGCTCCCTTTTTTCACTAACTGTGCTGGTACCCCTCTCTGCATCCCCTGTAAGCAAGGGAAAGTCACCGTCTCTCTTTTTCGTCATCTTCCACGGTTGCTACTGCTCCTTAGAGCTTATTTACTCCAATCTATGGGGTCCGTATCCTGTGTTCGCTGTAAGTGGTGATCGCTATTATGTTAGTTTTGTAGATCACTACAGTAAGTATGTTTGGCTTTATCATTTAATTAATAAAAATGATGTTTTCTCTATTTTTCTTGAGTTCAAAATTCATGTGAAAAAATTTCTTAGGAGTTCCATTAAAGCACTCCAAATTGATGGTGGTGACAGGTTCATCAAATTTAAATCTTACTTGTCTTCTCAGGGTATTACTCATCGCTTATCCTATCCACACACTCATGCCCAAACGACACCGCATAGAGAAAGCACTGTCACCTTGTCTAGACAGGCCTCACTCTTCTTCCTCGGTCAAATATTTCATTCCATTACTGGCTTTTGCTTTCCAAACTGCCTCATTTCTCATCAATAGAATGCCCAGCCTCGTCCTCCATAATCTATCTCCCTACAAGAAATTATTTCATAAAGCACATGACAACTTTTCCTTACGTATTTTTGGTTGTGCTTGCTATCCTTATCTGCGTCCATACCAAACTCATAAGTTTGATTTCAGTCCAGTCAATGTGTCTTCTTAGGTTACTCGGCTTCGCATAAAGGTTATCAATGTTTGCATATTCCCTCTGGTCGTATTTATATCTCCCGGGATGTTGTGTTCGATGAGTCCTCCTTTCCTTTCCAGTCTCCTTTGTCCTCTCTCCTCCTCCACCACCACCACCACCTCCCTCATATACTCCTCCACCACCTCCCGCCGATGAGTTCTTCTCATCATCCTCATCCTCGGGCTCTCCCAGTCCCCCTCCTATCAGAACTCATCATATGGTCACCAGAACACATGATAACACAAGAACACCAAAGGTCTGGCAAGCCATCTGGTATCTCATGCCTACCTGTCTCATAGCCGACTTGGCCACCTCTCCTGTCGAACCCACATATTTCACACAAGCTTCTAAAGATCCCAAGTGACGTCAGATAATGGATACTGAGATGAATGCCTTACTTAAGAACAAAACTGGGTCTCTTGTGCCATACTGCCCTACTATGAATCTGGTTAGCTGCAAATGGATTTTCAAGTTAAAACATAAACCTGATGGTTTTGTTGACAGGCATAAGGCCCACCTGGTAAAGCTCCTAAAGAGTGATCCATTGCTCGGACGTATATCAGGAAAGGTTTTCTGGACACCAGAGCTGTAAGGACTGGTGGTTGTGTGAGGTACTATTTAATTTCCTCAAACGCTTGTTGGCAAGCATTGTCCCAAATGAACGAGACACCCTTTTTCATTAATTTGGTAAAGGGTTGACATCTTCCGGAGAGATTTGAGATGAACCTTCGGATGTATGCCAATTGTCCTTGCAATCCCCTGAGTTCTCTGAGATTCTGTGGAGGTTGCACTCCTGAATGGCGCGAACCTTTTTCGGGTCCAAATGAATTCCTGTGGAAGTTACGACAAACCCTAGAAATTTGCCGCTGGCCACCCCCAGGAAGGATTTGGTGGGGTTCATCTTCAACTGATGGGTCCGCATGATATCAAAGATAGCCTTTAAATCGGCTATGTGATCACCTTTGGCGCGGCTTTTTACTGCAATGTCGTCAACATAGCATTCCACCGTTTTGCGCATGTGTTCGTGGAAAATGGCGTTCATGGCCCTCTGATATGTCGCCCCCGCATTCTTTAGTCTGAAGGGCATGACGGTGTAGCAGTATATCCCCAGTGGTGTCCTGAAAGAGGTATGTTTTTCATCATCAGGATACATTTTGATTTGGTTATACCCTGAGAATCCATCCATGAAGGACATTCGCTCGAATCCACACGTATTGTCAATCATGACATCCGTGATTGGAAGTGAGAATTCGTCCTTAGGACAGACCTCGTTTAGATCGTGAAAATCAATGCAGATCCGGATCTTTCCGTTCTTTTTGGCAACAGGGACGATATTAGCTACCCAATCAGGATGTTATTCTTCCCTGATGAAGCCAGAGTCTATAAGTTTTTTGACTTCTAACTGAATTGCCTCCATTACTTCTGAACGGAACCGTCGCTGCTGTTGTTTGACAAGTTTTACTTTCGAATTAATGTTGAGGCGATGCATAGCCACTCGAGGATCAAGTCCAGGCATGTCCTCGTAATTCTAGGCGAAAACATCTATATATTCTCGCACATGAGATATTAAATCTTCTTTCTCGGAGGGTGATAGGCTTTCGCTTATAAAGATGGGCTTAGGATTAGCCTCATCTCCTAAATTAATCTGAGCAACCTTATCCTCCGTGGGTGGCTCGCGCTGTTCAAAGAGAGTATCCCAAAGAGTATTTAAGTGTTTGATCCAAGAATCTATATCAGATTGGATCATTTCTTCATCTCTGTCTTCCAAGTGGCTGGTTGAAACCATATTCACTGAAAGTTCTCTGAAGATGTTGCCGACACTAACATCTGACTCCCACGATGACGTGCCCGATGAGTAATTATGGCATAATGACTCTTCGAATTCAGAAGCTGATGGGATCGGAATTGACACATAGCCTAACCCCTTGCGAGTTCGATGATAATAATCAGGGGTTTTCCCTTTTGGGATAAAAGATCGGAGTAGTGTTCTCCTTCCTTTGCCGAAATTCAACCCTGGACTGTTTGTCAGATCATACCCATGCTTTCCATCATTCTGAGTGCATTTGGCTCATAATGACCGAACTGAGGGGGTTCCTTCTCGTTTTCTGATTCTTCACGGGACATCAGTTTGGATTTAATTCATCCGAAGAGAATTGATTTTTGGCCTTTCCGTCTTACTGGAACCATGAATACTGATTCTTGCGCATCACCGGCATCTTGGTACATTTCGAAGGATGACTTCACTGGTACATGTAATGATGTCAAAGCATCCATTGCCGACCAGGCGTCATCATCCACTTCAGTACTAGTGTCTGACGGCACTGAATCAGAAGCGAACACAGAAAAATAAGACAAATCTAATTCTTCATTAATATACCATCCTCCTACATCATTGGCGGTATTATCAACATCGACCTTATCAATGCTCGTTACAAGTGGATCTAGTTCTCACATGCACTCTTCTTTTTTCGGCTCGGTATCGGTTTCATTACTAGAGTCTGGCTCCTCTGGTTGTGGGTTCTCGTTTATTTCCACAGAGTCGTGGTACAGGAGAGAGTCTGTGAAATAGTTCTCGACTCCCTTGAACGGATGCCTTTCGGCAATCAACGTTCGTACCTTTCTGCTCCCATCGATGTATTTCATGACTTGGTGGAGGGTGGAGAGAACGATAGAATTACGATGAATCCATAGTCGTCCCAGCAGCAAATTGTAGGAGGTGTCGGCATCGATCACGTAGTATGTCACTTCCGACTTTGAGTCCCCAATTTGGCGTTTAAGCTTGATCTTCACCATTGGACGGGTACCATTGGCATTGAACCCATAAATGGTAGTCTGGGTGGCGCTCAACCGGTGGGTAGGAACCCCTAATGTTGTATGACCCGGCGAGGCATAATGCTCAATGCAGACCCTGGATCTACCTGAATGCGGCTTACTTCAGATGATCCGATGTACCCTTGAAGTAGAGGGGTCGATCATGTTTCCTTTAACCTGCATATCATCTGCCGTGAAGGTGATGCAGGGAGCATTTTGGGAGGCATGGAGGCAATCTTCTACCTCTTCCTCTTGTGGTCCAACCGATACCTGGGTCATGAAAACCTCAGCATTAGCTAGAGCCTCTCTTAAAGCTTCTCTGGTTGACTTCGATAGCCTCAGGAGCTCGTAAAGAGTGATTCGGGGCGGGATATTGGCCAGTTGAGTCAGGACGTCAAAGCGGTAAGGTGTTGTGGATCCTTCCGTGATGTCTTTTGAGAGAGCTTTGGAAAATCGAAGCTCTTTCTATCTCTCCACGGGTTGTTTCGTGGAGGGCTTGGCTGATTCTGTAGCGGGTTTTGGAGGAGTTGGCGCCATTTCGTCATACTTTTTCAAATATGACTGACCCGAACGAGTTTCTGCCACAAGTTGGTTGGGTTCTGCAGTAAAAACTATTGTTTCCTCTTCTGAATCAGTCAGTGAGGGAACATCAGTTTCCGCTTCTCGGGATGAAGCGCATACCACATTACAAGACGAAGCTTTCGCTTTGCCTTTGGACCTTCTGCTGGTAACAGTGGTCCATTGCTGGCCGTCCACAAGGTCGGGATGAACCCACATCACTTCTCCCTGAGGTGTGGGAACAGGTACAAGACCCTTCTCTTACTGATGGTGAGGGTCTATGTTGATCATTCTTAGCTCCCCTCTTGGGATGGGGACTACTCCAGAGGGTATTGGAGGTTGTCTTCCAAACTGGAGGAATGATGGCATATTGGCCGTCACTTTTTTCTGCTCTGGACGGAGTTTTAGTACCTCTGCGTCAATCAAAACCTGAAGGATGTCTTTGAAGACATAACAGCTCTTGGTGGGGTGTCCCAGAATCCTATGATACAGGCAGTAGCTGGGATTATCAGTTTTACCGACTTCTTCAGGGCGTCTAGCTTCAGGAAGCTTCAGTCTGTTGCTCTTATTAAGTAACTTGAACAGCGAGTCAACATGTTCGTCCTTGAAGGAATACTGCTTGCTGGTGTGCGGCTGACTTGAAGAGCCACTTCCCTTAACTGGTTGAGGTTTGACGGGGGATTTGGTCTCTATTGCCAAGTTATCCTTCCTTTTTGTTTGGAGGGATGCGTCTGGCGCACGCCTTGTCGACCTTTCGGGTCTGGGTTTGTTTTCTTCTGCCCGAACCCGGGTGATAATTTCTTCAGCCTTTTCACCTTGCTGGACCAATTGTTTCCAGGTGCGGCTTTCAGCAACTCCTATTTGGGCGAGGAGCGAAGTTTGTAGATTGTGGCGGCATGTTTCTGTTGGCCCGAAGGCCCATCACTCTAGTTTTGATGATGATCAACTCATGTAGTTATAGTACTAATGATCTTGTGTTTAGTTAGTGACAGATTTATGATCAAGATCTTAATAGATGCATAGCTTCAACAAAGGATTTAAAGTCAAGTTTTGGAGCTAGCACGGTATTTGGACCAAGTCAATAAGGCTTCAAGTGAAGACTTCAAGAAGATGAAGACTTGTGTCTAGGTTTGTTTTAGAAGATTTTATTTTAGTTAAAATGTAAAGGATAGAGTAGTTGGTGGATTGCTCAAGTACATATACACACACACTCTTGATAGTTTTGTTTTTACAAAAGATTTTCAATTTTAGAAAATACATGTTTGGATTTTGATTTTCAAGTTTACATATCTTTAACCAAAACCATGTTTAGTGCTTAATGTCAAAAACATAGATATTTCACCATGTTTGTGTAGTGGATCATATCCATACACCCTATGCTTTCAAAGTTGTTTAAATATCTTATTTTTGTATTGGAGATGTTTTGGAAAAACTAAGTTTGGAAAAATCAAGTTTTAGAAAATACTGTTTTTCATTTAAGCCAATTTTTCTATATTACAAAAATAGTCCAAATCATTTGTAACATGCCTTGATTTTATGCAAGCATGTTTGTTTATCAAAGTATATTGGTAAAACTATTTTTGTAGATCTTTCAGTATTTTATGGGATTTTACTTCAACCAAAAAGACCAAGTTATTAATCCCTTTACTTTGTTTCCTGGCTTCAGCCGGTCGACCGGGACGGTCGACCGCAGCTTGAAGTCGGCCGACCATCACGGTCGACCGACGTGCACAGACGCGCACGCCAGTTCTGGCAGGTGGCCGGTTGACCGACCCGGTCGACCGTCCAGAGAGCTCTGCTCTCTGGAAAGGCCCCGGTCGACCGAGCGGCCGACCGGACAGAGAGACTTGCTCTCTGTATCCTGGCCTCGGTCGACCGACCGGTCGACCGATGGCACAACGGTCTGAAATATGACCGTTGGCCGGTCGACCGGGCGGTCGACCGACAGTTCTGACAGACCCCAACGGCTAGTTTTCCAGACTCTATAAAATGGGGCATTTGGGGGCTGTTTTGATTAAGATTTTCGGAGACTTTTAGAGCCAGTTTTTCCTACTCTTTCAAGAGGTTTTCTCCACAAAATTGAGAGCTAATACTTCCAATCAAAAGGGGAGTTTTTATCAAGAGTGTTAAAAGAGGTTTTTCTTGAGTTTTCCTCCACCATCTCTTCCCTTGTTTTCTCATAAACACTTGAGCAATTCATAGACATATTCATCCTATAGGAGTGTTGTAGTGAGATTGTTTTAGGTGATCAAAGTGTTGTGATCACCAAAGACTTCTTCTTTGTACTTTGAGGAGGCGGACAAGTGTGTTCGCGTGGTTTAGAGTTCGTGTGTGAACTCTTGGTTTGAGGTGCGGCCTCGGCAAGCTTGTGGGGCTTGCGGTGTGTACGGGACTAGGGAGTCCGAGGGCTTGTAGGTGTTGCGGTACCGAGGAGTGATCCATTGGGATCAAACATAGTGGAAATCCTTCGTGTGTCGAAGGCGGGGATGTAGAGCAAGGGTGCTCGAACCTCGAAACAAATCCCTTGTGTTTGCGATTGCTCACTCTCTCTCTCTCTTTGTCTCTTGTTTATATCTTGCATACTTTATTGTGTTTATCTTTATATGCATGATATACTTGTGTGCTTAATTATTATACTTGCTTGGGTTTGTTTGCTAACACTTGTATTTAACCAAGAGAGCCAACGCGGCACCTCAACCCTTATCTAGGGGAATCCAGAGGAGTTTGTCCAGAGCCCTTCACGGGGAATTCGGCAACACTCTTGTGTTATACGTGGTGTTTAGTGTAAGAAGTTTAATTAGGTCATAATAGTTTTTAATTCCGCATTATTTGGCATTTAGTGACCATTAGATTAGCTATCACCTATTCACCCCCCTCTAGGTGACTTTACAGTTTCCACCAGGGTGACCTGGGTCATATCGCTTGGATATCGGAGTGCTACATTCTGAAATCTTTCTGTTGGCCCAAAGGCCTATCACCCTAGTTTTGATGATGATCAACTCATGAAGTTATGATTTCTAATGATCTTGTGTTTAATTAGTGACAGATTCTTTATCAAGATCTTAGTAGGTGCAAAGCTCAACAAAGGATAAATTGTCAAGATTTAGAGCTTGCATGATGTGATCCAAGGAGCTTTTGGATCAAGCTTGGACCAAGTCAAGAAGATGAGAAGCCTTCAAGGGAAGACTTCAAGGAGTTGAAGACTTGTGTCTAGGTATAAGATTTGTATTTTTGTTTTAGTAAAAATGTAAAGGATAGATAGTTGGTGGATTGCTCAAGTCTATTTCACACACACACTCTTGATAGAACTCTTGATTTAATTGATTTCATAAAAGATTTCTTTTTAGAAAAGAATTTTATTTAGTAAAAGATTTTCTTTGAGACAAAATATAAACTTTGATTTTTGGTATTTCTATCATATATATCTTTTCAAACCATAACCAAGTTTAGAGCTTTATGATCAAAAACATAGATATTTTATTATGATTGTGTAGTGGATCATATCCATACACACTATGCTTTATAAGTTCAAAATATCTTGTTTTTGTATTTTGTGAAGTTATGGAAAAACAAGTCTTAGAAAGACATGTTTTTAGAAAAACAGTTTTTATTGTGATTAAAACTATTTTTTAGATTTACTGTGAATTTATGGGATTTTTATTGAGTGAAAAGACCTATTTTCAAATCACGTATCTGTGCAGAACTGTGCAAACTGTTTCAGGCTTCAGCGGTCGACCGGACCGGTCGACCGGGTCTGAAGTCGGTCGACCGGATCAGTCGACCGACGTGCACAGACGTGCACGCCTTGGTGCACTGGAGGACGGTCGACCGGGTCGGTCGACCGCTTCAGAGAGCTTTGCTCTCAGGAAATATCGGTCGACCGGGCCGGTCGACCGACAGAGAGTTTACTCTCTTCTCTAGTTGCTCGGTCGACCGGGTCGGTCGACCGGAGGCTGCAACGGTCGGATTTTGACCGTTGCCGGTCGACCGGACCGGTCGACCGGAAGCTCTGACAGAGCCCAACGGTCAGATTTTTCTGGCCTCTATAAAAGGGGTTTTTGTCATTGTTTGAAGCCAAGATTTTAGGAGAGCTTTTGTCCAGTTATTTCCATTCTTTTAGCAGAGTTTTCTCCACAAAATAGAGTGCCAATATTTCCTATCAAAAGGGATTTTATCAAGAGAGTGTTTATTGTGATTTCTTGAGTTTCCATCAAAGTTCTTTCCTTGATTTCTCACACTACACTTAAGCATCCATAGTTATATCTATCCTATAGGAGTGTTGTAGTGAGAATTTTGTTAGGTGATCAAGTGTTTAGATCACCAAGATCTTTCTTTGTATTTGAGGAAGCGGGCAAGTGTGCTCGCGGTGTTTTGAGTTCGGGTGCGGACTTGTTGTACGAGGTGCGGCCTCGACGAGCCGGTGGGCTTGTGGTGTGTAAGGGACTTTGGGAGTCCGAGGGCTTGTAGGTGTTGCGGCACCAAGGAGAGATCCGGTTGGATCGTGCATAGTGGAAATCCTTCGTGTGTCGAAGGCGGGGATGTAGAGCAAGTGTGCTCGAACCTCGAAACAAACCCTTGTGTTTGCGATTGCTCACTCTTGCTCTCTCTCTCTTTGTCTCTTTTATATCTTGCATTCAATTATTGTCTATCTTTATATGCTTGATATACCCTTGTGCTTAATTGTTATATAATTGCTTGGGATTGATTGTCTAACACTTGTATTCAACCAAGAGAGCCAACGCGGCACCTCAACCCATTCAAGGGGAATCTAGAGGAGTTTGTCCAGAGCCTCGCAAGGGGAATTCGGCAACACTCTTGTGTTATACATAAGTGTTCTATTAATAAGAAGTTTATTTTGGTCAACTTAGTTTTAATTCCGCATTATTTGTTCATAAGTGACCATTAGATTAGCCATCACCTATTCACCCCCCCTCTAGGTGAACTTTCACTTTCTACAAATGATTTGACGGACTCCCCCTTTCGCTGCTTTGTAGCCAAAAGAGTAGGCATTGTGACCTCTGAGTCGTCTTCAAGAAGCGTGTCAGAAAGAGCTTCTCCAAATCGCCCCAATTTTTAATGGAGCCTTCTGGAAGCTTCATGAACAAACATGCCAGGATGACATCGTTATCTACCACATTCCTGTCTGAGACTTAAAGTAGTAGATATGTTGGTTCGGTGACCCTTTGCCGTCAAATGCTTGGAGGGTCGGAGCTTTGAACTTGGGAGGGTATGGAACAAGGTCCCACTCAGCCGGATATAGCCGAACCACACCTGCTTCTTGAAGGCCTTTCCGATTAGTAAGGGCCTCAATACGTTGCTCTAATTGATTAATTCTTTTAGAATGAACCCTTCCCTGGTCTCGGTCGTCTTTTTCCTGAGATGAGGATTTAGACGAGCCAGAAGTAGATTGTTCTTTCTCCTCAATATGTACAGAAGATGAGCTTTCTCCCTCTTTACGTTTGCCTTTAGACTTTTTAGAGGAGGCTTTGTCGGTTGACTTCCTCTTGTCTTCAAGCAATTGTGCCAGCATCTGCTTGAGGGAATCGATAGATTCTTGTTGAGCACGAATCATCTCGAATTGTTCTTTCTGAACCTGGGCTTGCTGCTCTAAGTGCCTGGCTGTCTCCTCAGGATTATTTGTCATGTATATAAAGGCCTCCTTCTTTATGGAAGAGTTCGAAGCCTGTGACTCTGCAATAGCGGAATGCGAGTCATTTACTTCAATACCCCGAGCCAGGGCACTGTAATTGATCGGGGAATTACCCCAGTCCGAGTGCGAGTATGTCGGTACACTCCTTCCGGTTCTGTGTTAGACTCGTCAGAGCTGACCACAGGTTGCTTTCCCCTACTCCTGTTTGTCATGTTTGCACTGAGTTCAGGGTATTCAATGTCAGAGAAAGTCCTCCTCCTGTGGGAGCGATTTCTTTTAGCTGATCGTGGAGTTAGAGTCAGCTGTCTAAATTTAGATTGCTGGCTTGCACGTGAACTGTAACGACACTCAGAGAGCATTGTGATAAGCCGTTCGCAGCAACACGATGGAGTGATCCGACTAGAACTTCTCTTCCTTGTCAAATAATCCCTTAGATCTGCGGGAGGGGGATCGAAGAGATTAGCCTCGGATTGTCGAGGGCTTTTCAACTTTCGAGAGTTCTCCTTGCTTCGCACAGCTGAGACGTAGGATTCTGAGACGCGGGGCACATGAACGCAGTTCTTGCGTCGCGGCCCCGGAACGCGAGTCTGGCGTCTCTACTGAGAAGAGACACGGTTCTCGTGTTGCCGATTATCGCATCTGGACAAAGATGCTTGAGAAACGTAGGGTTGTTGGGTCCTGCGTATAAAGGCGCGCGTCTCGTGTCTTTGACAAAGAGTACGAACTTCGCGTTGGCGTTTGGGAAGCGGTGCTTCAGAAACGCAAGCTTGGTGAATTTCACGTTTAGGTTGCCAAACGCGGACTTCACGTGTCTGATACGGTACAGAAGAGACGCCGGTCTGAACTTCGCGTCCTATCTCTGTTGGACAAACAGTTGTTCCAACTTGTAGTTGACGCGCACGCCGCCTCTGTCGCCGCTCAGCGTTCCGGTTACGTCGTGTGGGTTGAAGGGAACCCCCGGTAACCTAGCGCTGAGGAAGGGGATGAACAGGCTGAACGTCAGGGACGTTAACCATGCGGGCCTCCTGAGAGGCGTTGGCGCGGGCATTACGCATGATGCGATTAGCCACTACATCCTTCTCACCAGTCGCGTCTGGGAGAATCTCGGAGCGAACTTGAGAGCAAGTCCCCGAAGAGACTTTTCGGTAGACCCTTGCCTTCGGGCTCTTGGAGCCAGAAGAGAGGAACTCTTCATACTTCGCTTGGTCGAATTCTACGACAAGTGATTCGACCGTTTTTACCATACAGGTGACGTCACCTTGCGCCACAACTTGCTCGTCAGTAGAGAAAGTAATCCCCAGCGGAGTTGCCATCTCTTGTTTGGTGGGAGAAAGTTTCTTGTAAAATTTTCTTGAATCAAATGAAAGATTACAGCGGATTAACACTCCGACTACAAGGGAGAGGAGATGTTTAGACTTGAATCTCCCCTTTGTTTAATGCTGGGTTCTTGATGTGGCGGTGGAAAGTGAATCTTGCTTTCGGGTGAACATCTGGACCTCTTGAGAATCCTCTCTTTGGATGGCAGACGGAATAACACAGCTCCTGTCGACCAGGAATCTCAAAGAGATTGTAGGCAAAGATTGACTTGTACGCAGCAAGTTGCTTGAAGAGTTGAACTCTCTTTCTTTTCGGTGGAAGTTGATTGGTAGTGAAAAGTGCATTTTTATCGTTATATTTACCATCGCATTTTCATATTTTTTCCTATAATTCTGCACATTTACTAATATTTTATGATTTATTGTGTGCAGGCCTCGAAATATTAAAATAAAGAAATAAAGCTTAAAAAGAAGCCCAAAAGCCCAAATTCAAGCCCAATGTAAAAGTTGCAAATATTAATTGTCAAAATTGCAAATACTAAGGGCAAAAGTTGCAAATACAAAGAAGAGAGAAGGATAGACTTCTATTCAACCCTAAACACTTGCAGGATGAGGATAAAAGCCAAAGAAGAGAGTGCAAAGATAAAGAAATTCGTAGATAAAAGATTGGGATCTAGTAACTTGCTTCCCAAGTTATATCCAAATCCAAAGATAAAGAGCCAGGATCAAACTTCCAGAAGCAAACGCCCAGATGGACGGACCAGGAGAGGCCACGCGCCAAAGCGCGCGGCCAACCGACGCCACGTGGCCGCGGAAACGCGGCCCAAGTCGCGTTTCCGTGGCAAAGTGGATAAGCCAGGGCAATAGGTTTCGTGGAGGAGTTCGATCTGGACTCTACTGCCTTCTGCACCTATAAATATCCCTGCAGTGCTACCAAGAAGGGCGTCCAGCGAAATACAGAGTCAAAAATTAGGGTTTTAGGCTTTCTTCTAGTTTAGGTTTTCTTTTCTCTTTTGTAATTTTTATTTTTCCTTTTTGTAACTGAGAGGAGAGGATGTTTTCATGGAGGAAGGAGATCTACTTGTACTGAGGGTGACAATCGGTGTAAGTTTTGCTCTTCTTCTATTGTTAAATAAATCAACTCGAGGTTCGTTTTTTTTTATGTTCTTTTATTCTTGTTTAATCTTGTGTTTCTTTTGTTCTTGTTTTCTTCTATTTTCTCTCTAATGTCTTGTGAACCATGAGACCCAATTGCGTTGAGACTGCCTAGCCGAAGAAGAGCCCTTGATGGCCTATGGAGATGAACAAACCTTCGTTAGTTTGTCTTTAATTTTCATAGTGTAGATTAAGAAGGTGGACGATCCTATACGCCATACTTGTACGCCTTCCAAGACAAGGTAAGTCATCGCACGGATCAAAGGTAAGCAAGGTAGAAGAGGTATGTATGTATAGTTTTCTTTCTTTCTAATTCCAGTTTAGATCTCCATCTCTCTCAAATTTACTTTTCACCTTCTCATTGTAAATATCATATACCATTGTAAATAATAAAAGAAAATAATTTTTAGAGAATCTTACTTAAACGCTTCCATCGCTAGTCCCTCCCTGAGGATCACGACCCGCATAGCCATTGCTACCGCGGATTCGAATTAAGAACCTTGCACAACTTGTTCTAAATCTAATTCCTTATTTTTGTGTGCAGGAAAAACTTAATCAAATTTTGGCGCCGTTGCCGGGGAGGGACGGTAAGTTTTTCTCTAAATAAAAAAATTAACTAATTCTTTTATTCTTTCTGTTTGCAGGTTTGGAGAACAGGAAAAATAATAGCAGAAGTGGATATATAGCAACTCTGTGCCTCTGCCCTCGAAGGCAGAGCTTCAGAGCCTACTATAGTGCCGCGGATCCGCAGTAATAGCCGCGGAAACGCGGCCTTAGTAATGAACTACTAACTGCAATTTCTGCAGGTTGCTAAAAATTGCAAGATTTATTTTCTGCTCTGTTCCAATTTGTTCTGTGATAAACCTGTACACTGCTAATTAACCAACAGTAAAATATTTGTTGATAAAGATAAAAAATTGATTAGACGTTTGCATATTAGGCACGTGTCTTTTCAATTCCTTTATTTTATTGTTGAAGAGTGCTGGAGCAAGGTACGTTCGCATTGCATGTAGAATAGGACTCATCTCTTGGTTGATGCTTTGAGTGAATCTTATTTACATATTTTGTACACTTGCACAAATTTATTCTAAGGGCATAACCCATTAACAAGATAAGGTGGGGATTTCATCACCCTTCCTTAGCCCAAAAATCATATCCCAAGCACTCAGTAACCCAAGCCTAACTTAAAATTAGTAGACGTTGGCCCTAGGGACATCTCGGACTCAATTAGGAGATTTTCCTAAGGGGGAACAGTGCTGGAAGTTGACTCCTGCCAAATCAGTGTCTAGGAAGGGGATTGAGGGTCGAAAGCCCGAAGATTGGTGGTTATTTAATTAAGGAACGTCTTTGACGGAAAACCTCCCACCACTCTTGCCCTGACCTGGCTGATTAACTTGTGGTCAAAGTCTGCACCCTACCTCCCGTGGACAGTCTAACCAGTTAGGAGTCGTCTAGGTCATAGGTCTACCCTAACTTAGGTTAGAATTTTTTCTTTTTTGTTTGTTTATTTGTTTGTTTTCTTTTTCTTTGTTGTGTTGATGTGATATGGCATATAATAATAATTTTTCCAATTTTAATCCATATTACACACCTAACTATTTTTCGGATATTACCAACCCGGCATATCACAACTTTGACCAACCTAGTGTGCCGGAATGGTCTTATCCGAATGAATATAACCCATACCCCCCATCTTATGACCATAATTTTCATACTTTCAACTCTTCACAGAGTTCATGGGGTTTCGATTCCCCCGAGTCCAATTTTCAACCGACTTGTCCTCCGTCTCCACCTTGTCCACAATATTCCCAAGATTCATACTCAGATCCACCCAGTCAGAATAGACTACCATCTATCCAGAAAATGATGAGTATGCATGAGTCCAAGCAACAATTACCATCAATCGCAGACATGATTATGCGTGAGTCCACCAACTCACAACTTCATCACGATTACACTTCATCCTTTCAAGTCCAATCACAACATGATGCACCTATCAACTATGAAAGGATGCTTGCAGCCATGACTCAGGCTAGATTAGCCCGTGATCATGATATAGATATGATGGTTCAATCTTTATGTTCTCACCGTTCGGCCATTTCTGATATCGCTGACCACTCTCTTAGAGCCGACGAACCAAGTTGCTTTGGACAACAAGATTCTAATTCAGTGCCATCATGTGAACTTGCCAAAACTTCAAATTTTGATAACTTGGCAAGTTTTTCCTTTCCTGAAATAGAACTTGAGCATGAATATGATCATGATCTTCCACCCGGTGATTCAATTTTATTTACTGACTCAATAATGACTTCGGTGTCTCCACCTGATTTTACTTTTCCCGAGTCAACATTGGATCCTGTGCCAATTCATCATGAATTTGAATCACCCATTTTTGATGATCATATTGAACTTGACCAATTGTGCAATTTTGAAAGTCCCATGGATAAATTGGCAAGTTCTCATTTTTATGATATTGAGCTGATGAGATATGTGACCTAGATTCTCAAATCTGTGATCAAGTTCAAATTCCCGAATCATTGTTGACTCCTATTTTGTTACCCGACTTAGGTAATATTTTAGAGTCAGTTTTGGTTCCCACACCTATCATTCCTGAACTTGAATCACCAATATTGAGTCACATTCCATTATGGGAAGAATATTGTGGACTTGAGCTTCAACTTATTGATTTGGACCCACTTCCTGAACCTAGCCCGACTCCTGAACCATTACTTGATTTAAGTTTCTTTCCTGAGTCGGTATTTGTTCCCGTACTTCCAACGTCCAAGTCAATAATTTCATCTTTTCATACTCCATTTTGGGACAAGGAGGTTGACACAATTGACTCTGAAATTTATTATGAAATTTGGAAATTTGATGGGGTGAAAATTTTAAAAAATAATTATACATACATTTTAGTGGGTTATATAAGAAAAAATTTCTGGTGGGTTTCACCAAATATTATGTTATCTTGATTGGGTAGCAACGCTTGGCCCAATTAGACCACCACCGGAACCACCACCTTAAGGTAACTTCTGCCTTCCCTTGTTCTTTTTCATGCATATATGCATTCATTCATACATTGAGGACAATGCATGAGATAAGTGTGGGGGTGGGCTTTACTAACATACTAACATAGGTAAAAACTAACAAAAAATTTGCTAATAAAAAAAATCTAAAAAAATAATTATAAAAAGGACAATATTTTGACTTATCTTTTGAAAGAAATCTAAGTTAGTTTTAAGGATTAGGAAAATCATGATTAGGATTTCTAAAAACTTGGTCAAAATAAATAAATTGTTTAAATGTTGGTATAGGAGGAGAAATTGAATAATTAATTAGTCTTGATTTTTACCTTAATGAAATTTGCATACCTAATGCATATTTAGGATTCTAAGACGAAGACCTTTGTGCCTCATATATATATAAAAAAAAGAAAAGAAAATCACTAATTAAGCTGATACATGTGCCTCAAGAAGCATAAGTATTCATGCCTAAAGGTGAGTAAATAAAATAAAGTCCTTAGTTTTGGGGCCTAGTTCACTCGAATTTGAGTCCGCGGGGTGTTTTCTCACCTGGTGCCCTAAAGCCAACCGGTTTGGGAGTCATCGACTTTAAGTTCGTTACATGGGTGGATTAGAAAGTCTAAGGAAATTAAGGAAAAATTACTTATATATGTACTAACACATCTAATAGTCAATTAGTTAGGTATGAGGGCCTCAAGAAGCCTTGATACTTACACGAAAGAAAATTAGATGAGTTATACATATCAAAAAAAAAGTATATATATATATAAATAAATAATAAAGAGGCATGAGAGTCCAAGTTAAGGAATTCCTAGTATAAATTCATAAGGATGCATATAATTTTTGGTAAAGAAAAAGACTATATTAGAATTCAATTTTAAATCTTACCTAAAATGGAAAACAATTTACTGTATAAAGACTAAAGTTTAAAGAATGAATAAAAATGATAATCCTAAAACTTATAGACTATTTAGTCTCTTCAAAAGTATTTCAAATTTTTTTCTTTTTATGGATTTTGTGGGTGTAATCCGTTGAAAACCCTCACGAGACAACACTCGTCCTCTAGGGTAACCTAGGGGTTTAACGGCTTGTTGCACATGCTAAGTGCAACCGTGATTCCTACGAAAGTGAGTTAGGTTAGATTAATTTTTCTTTTTCTCTTTGATTTTTACTCGAGGACGAGCAAAAAGATAAGTGTGGGGGTGTGATTGGTAGTGAAAAGTGCATTTTTATCATTATATTTACCATCACATTTTCATATTTTTTCCTATAATTCTGCACATTTACTAATATTTTATGATTTATTGTGTGCAGGCCTCGAAATATTAAAATAAAGAAAGCTTAAAAAGAAGCCCAAAAGCCCATATTCAAGCCCAATGTAAAAGTTGCAAATATTAATTGCGAAAATTGCAAATACTAAGGGCAAAAGTTGCAAATACAAAGAAGAGGGAAGGATAGACTTCTATTCAACCCTAAACACTTGCAGGATGAGGATAAAAGCTAAGAAGAGAGTGCAAAGATAAGGAAATTCGTGGATAAAAGATTTGGCATCTAGTAACTTGCTTCCTAAGTTATATCCAAATCCAAAGATAAAGAGCCAGGATCAAACTTCCAGAAGCAAACGCCCAGATGGATGGACCAGGAGAGGCCACGCGCCAAAGCGCGCGGCCAACCGACGCTACGTGGCCGCGGAAACGCGGCCCAAGCCGCGTTTCCGCGGCAAAGTGGATAAGCCAGGGCAACAGGTTTCGTGGAGGAGTTCGATCTGGACTCTACTGCCTTCTGCACCTATAAATACCCCTGCAGTGCAACCGAGAAGGGCGTCCAGCGAAATACCGAGCCAAAAATTAGGGTTTTTAGGCTTTCTTCTAGTTTAGGTTTTCTTTTCTCTTTTGTAATTTTTATTTTTCCTTTTATAACTGAGAGGAGAGGATGTTTTCATGAAGGAAGGAGATCTACTTGTACTGAGGGTGACAATTGGTGTAAGTTTTGCTCTTCTTCTATTGTTAAATAAATCAACTCGAGGTTCATTTTTTTATGTTCTTTTATTCTTGTTTAATCTTGTGTTTCTTTTGTTCTTGTTTTCTTCTATTTTCTCTCTAATGTCTTGTGAACCATGAGACCCAATTGCGTTGAGACTGCCTAGCCGAAGAAGAGCCCTTGATGGCCTATGGAGATGAACAAACCTTCGTTAGTTTGTCTTTTATTTTCGTAGTGTAGATTAAGAAGGTGGACGATCCTATATGCCATACTTGTACGCCTTCCAAGACAAGGTAAGTCATCGCACGGATCAAAGGTAAGCAAGGTAGAAGAGGTATGTATGTATAGTTTTCTTTCTTTCTAATTCTAGTTTAGATCTCCATCTCTCTCAAATTTACTTTTCACCTTCTCATTGTAAATATCATATACCATTGTAAATAATAAAAGAAAATAATTTTTAGAGAATCTTACTTAAACGCTTCCATCGCTAGTCCCTCCCTGAGGATCACGACCCGCATAGCGGATTCGAATTGAGAACCTTGCACAACTTGTTCTAAATCTAATTCCTTATTTTTGTGTGTAGGAAAAACTCAATTAGAAGTCTCGGGGCTTCTACAGCTCACAAGCGAAATTCTTCTCCAAGAGTTATCTGATCAACCAACCCCTTCTCCATAGCAAAAGGGGCTATTTATAGAGGTTTCAGGGGTGAACGTGCCCCCTAAAAATGCTCCATAATGGGGGTTAACTTCCTCATTATGTGGGCGGTAATTGACCCAATAATGAGGGCAGTTATAACTGAGACGCGGGTTTCGACCCTCGCGTCTTGGTGATACAGTGATGCTGAGACGCAGGTTTCGACCCTCGCGTCTTGGTGCTGCAGAGATGCTGAGACGCGGGTTTCGACCCTCGCGCCTTGGTGCTGCAGAGATGCTGAGACGCGGTTTTCGACCCTCGCGCCTTGGTGCTGCACTGATGCTGAGACGCGGGTTTCGACCCTCGCGCCTTGGTGCTGCAGTGATGGCTATGATTAGCCCTGCGTCTGGAGTTTGGACTCTACTTTTTGATGACTTGTCTTTAGTGATTTTTAGACAGCCTACAGTGGCCAAGAGTTTTCATCAACAATCAGGATTAGACTATGGTGAGACATTCAGTATGGTCATCAACCGACCACTATCTGTATCGTGTGTAGTCTGGCCATCTTCAAGGGCTAGTCTATTTGACAATTGGATGTTAATAATGCATTTTTGTAGGGTTTTCTTACTGAGATGGTCCACATGGAACAACCTTTGGGGTTCATCGATACCACTCATCCCAATTGTAACACCCCGCTCCCAGAATACGTACTTAGTTGCGTATTCAGATTTTTCGATCGTATTTTTCGATTTACTTCCTATATTTATTTTGTATTATGAATTATTTATATGATCGTTTTGTCTTGGATCCGGATTCACAGACTCGGAGTCAGCCCTAGTCTGAACCGAGAACTCGATCCTAGTGAATTGCTCGATTTGGTCTTTCTAGAATTTAGATTTGACCGATTTTAGTTTTAAACATCATTTTTCAATATTTTAGATTTTTTGTGATTTTCTGAAATTTTCCTGAATTAAAATGAAAATCTTCAAAACCGGAGTCGACCAGTGCCACTGACCGATTCCTGAATTTTTAATTTACAAATGGAGTCAAATTTTGAGAAACCGCTTACACATATTTAATTAGAATAATATTTACTATCTTAATTCATTTTTTGAGAATTTTCAGAATTTATCAGATTTCTGCCAGATTCGGTGTCGACCGATATTGGCGGCCGATTCCAAGATTTTTAATTTAAAAATTATAAAGAATTTCTTGAAACGGATTTCACCGTGATTCTTAGAATAATATTCTTGATTTTTGAGAATTTTTTGTGGGTCGTTCCGAGATACTTGATTTTCGGACGATTTCGGTATTTTTTCGAAAGTTTTCCGCATCCGCAACTGAATCCCGGGAATCCGCCACTCTAATTATTTTTTCTTTTTCTTCCAAGAAAATATCTTCCTTTTTCCATTTTCTTTTCGTTTTTCATATTTTCTTTCCTTCCTTTTTCCTTCCACCAAATTCTACCAAATTCTCCATTCTTCCATTATCTTCTCCAACCTTCCACCAAAAATATCTCCTCCACCAAAAATATCTTCTCCAAAATATCCAACTCCTCTCCCATCACCATGACCGGCCAAAGAGAGCCACCTCACCCCCCATTTTACAAATAACCCCCTCTCTTTTACATTTTTACATCACCTTCACAATTCCAAATCCTATATAACCTTTCCTTCTTCATTTCACTTCATTTTTCTCTTCACCAACACCTTAACCACCACCAAATCCTCCTCTATCTCCACCACAACAACAACCACTACAACTTCTCCAACTCCTTACCTTCATCTTCTTCCTCCTCCATCTCCATGTAAACCACCACAAACTTCAAACAACTCCACCAAAACCTCCACCTTCTCCTTTACCTTTTCCAAAACATACCACCACTAAAATCCTTCACCAAAACCATCACCCCACCACCAACTTCAAGGGCCGGCCACCTCCTTTGGATTGGGGCCGAGCTCTTCTTCATCGGCAACGTCTCCAATGATTATTCCGGTAATCGTTCGCGATTATGCCGGTAATCATTTCGGGTAACGCCTCCGATGATTATTCCGGTAATCGTTTACGATTATTCCGGTAATCATTTCGGGCAACGTCTCCGATGGTTATTCCGGTAATCGTTTACGATTATTCCGGTAATCATTTCGGGCAACGTCTCCGATGATTATTCCGGTAATCGTTCACGATTATTCAGGCAATCTTTCCGGTGATAATTGCAATGACAAACACTAACATCACCACCACCATCTTTTTCTTAAACTTTCATCATCACCTTCTTCATCTTCATCAAGTAATACCACCACCCCGAAATCACCTTTCCCTTCCTCTCTTCCTCTCTGTTGATTGCTGACGCGGATCTCCACCCCGCGTCTAGGTAATTCCTTAACGCAATCCGCGCGTTCCTGTATTGATACGACGCGGAGCCCATGCCCGCGTCGGTGTTCTTCTTATGTTAACGCGACGCAGAACCCACGTCCGCGTCCGCATTCTCCTCGCGTCCTGACTTGAACGCAGACCTCGCGTTTGTGGCATCTATGCGACGCGAACCCCGCGTCTGCTACTTTCGCGTCTGCTACCCCCGCGTCTGCTACTCCCGCGTCTGCAACCCTCGCGTCTCACTCTCAAAACCCGCGTCTCCCTGTACACTCTCTCTTCCCATATACTTCTCTCTCTAGATTTTCCTCTCTCTCTCTAACTCTTTCTCTCTCCTCTTCACTTTCTCTCTCTAAATATTTATATCATATTTTACGGCGCGTGCGCGAGTTCCATGGATTTCGGACTTTTCGACATTCCGGTGATTTAGGCGAGTGTCCTCGCCTCCATTTGGATTTCCCCGCTTTGTCGGGTCGACATGTATTTTATTCCATGTTTATATGTATTTTACTGCTTTATACTATGCGTGGCCGACCCTTCGTGGTCGTTGAACTCTGGGTTTCTGCCCACTCCTGGGATGGCTGGTAACCACCGAGAGTGCGAGCGTTCTTGGTCCCTCAGCCCTCAGCCTCCGGTCTCTCACTATCTTGAAAGAGAAGTGATTGGGACCGTCAGGTTTTCAGCACTACCTCCAGACCATTCAGCCTCCGGTCACTCACTATCTCGAATGGGAAGTGATTGGGACCGTCAGGTCTTCAGCTCCGCCTGGTTATCATGATCAGCGTTCAGCGCTTTACCACTAGATTCGTTTAGGCGAGATGCTGCCGGACTTCCTACTCGCACTTTAAGCCGAGTTGTCCCGGTAACCGTGCCAGATGCTCCAGTGTTAAATACTGTTTGCTGTCTATACTTCCAGCTTGCTCAGCTCCGCTTGGTTATGCTCAGCTACTACTTTGCCACATGCCATATATTTACCTGATATGTTAACACTTGTCATGTCATTACTTCATACCTGTTACATGCATGCTACTATTTAACACCTGTTTATATCACCTGACATATGATATGTTATCACCTGACCACCCGACATGCTACTACTTGACACTGGCTCATGTTATACCACCTGTTCACGGCGGATCCTGAATGGAACTAAGTGCCACACGGAGCAAAGTGCCACGTCACACACGTGGTGGGTGAAAAACACCTAGAGGGGGGTGAATAGGTGTGAATGCTAATCTAATGATCTTTTTAAACTTTAATAAAATGAGTGATGCAACGATCTCTCAAAACACGACTAAGAGCCGAATACCCCTTGCGAGGTTCTGAACTCCTTCCTCCCAATTCCCCTAGATATGGGTTAGAGGTGCGTAATGCAACCGTGTTGTATGAGATATGATCGAACAAGTAAAGGATGAGATGCTATGATGAAATACACACAAGCAATATAGCAAGTAAAGTGAACAAGACAAGATTGCACAAGTAGAGGGTTAGTTCTCAAGCAAATAATTCAAGATAATATAAGGCAAGAGAAATTGAAAGCAAGAATAATGCAAAGGCAATCGCAAACAAGATGATTTGTTTCGAGGTTCGAGCACACTTGCTCTAGTCCCCGCCTTCACCTCCGTGAAGGGTTTCCACTATCCACCGAGGATGCCTTTACAATTTGGTCTACCGAAGACCGAGCACCGAGCTCCACCAAGTACAAAGGACCTCTACCGAAGAGGTTGCTCCACAAGGAAAGGATTACAAGAACTAAGTGATCACAACAAGATCACTACACTATTTATCAAACTCTTTTACAAACACTCTCACTTGAATTACAACTTCACTATAGAATGAGTATTGGATTTTTTGCTCTATGAAGTGTGGTGAGAAAAACTTCAGTTGTAGAGTGATATTAGCAATCAAACACAACTGAAAAACCTGCTCAAAAAGAATTGAAATGAAAGCTTTAAACTCTTTTCTTTTCTCTTTTGAAAACAATGCAAACTTGAGGATTTTTCTAAGTGATATGCAAGAGAGACTTCTCCTCTATTTATAAGCTTAAAAATAGGTTAAAAACAATTTCTTTTTGTCTTATTTTCTCTGAAAAAGCTCCCCAACAAATCTCCAAAAATCTGTTAAAGCTGAAAAAGAAACAGATTTTTCAGAACTGCCCAAAGAGGAAAGAGCCGTTGCCTTGTTGCAGGCTTGGCGGTCGACCGGTCCGGTCGACCGCCAGCCCTGCTGGAAAGAGCCGTTGGCTCTCGGTCGACCGGTCCGTTCGACCGACCCAAAAGGAGGAAACACAGTTTCCTTCTTCCGGTCGACCGAAATATCCCGAGAGCAATCTGCTCTCCGTCGGTCGACCGGTCCGGTCGACCGACGGACATGCACAAACAGTGCATGTCCAGACACATCGCCGGTCGACCGGGCCGGTCGACCGATGTTGCCTGAAACTGAAAAACTGGGCTGTTTTGAAGATGGAATTTTTGTAAAAATATTTTAATAATACCAATAGCTAAGTATTATGCAGAAAATAGTTTATACACATGTTTTAAACAAGTTTTTTAAGATATAAAGCTTTGGTACATGTATATATAAACTAAGGCATAAAACTTAGAGATAACCATTTTCAAAACATAGGAAATACATGAAACAAGTGTGTGTGCAAATCCTAGAGCCAAATTTCCTATATTCAAACTTTAATATTCTAAACTTACAAACTTCTAAAAGACTTCAAAGCAATGCTTCAAGATGGGCTATCTTCACTTGATCTTCAATTTTGCATCTTGAGCCCAATTGGAGTTGACTTGAGTCCAAAACCTTGTATTTGTGAGAGAAGACTTCTAGTATGAATAGAAATCTGAAAACACACTTAAACAACAAATGTTATTAGTACAAATAACTAATATGTTTTTGTTGGCCCAAGGTTACAATCAACCCATGTTTAGTGTATTTTGATGATTACAAAACATATTAGTTATTTGTACTAATATCATTTGTGTTTAAGTGTATTTCAGGTTTATTATCATACTAGAAGTACTCTCACTCATATACAAGATTTTGGACTCAAATACAAGCTATTGGACTCAAGACAAGTCAAATTGGGCTCAAACTGCAATATTGAAGATCAAGAGAAGATAGCTCAAGTTGAAGTCTTGAAGACCTGTGTAGCTTGTAAGTGTAGTTTTTGTTAAAGATAGGATATGTAAATTTTGGCTCTAGGATTTGCACACACATGTGTCTTGAATATGTCTATGTTTTTGAGAATGGTATTTCTAAGTTTATGCCTTAGTTCATACATACATGTACCCAAAGCCTTATATCTTCAAAACTTGTTTAAATACATGTATATAAACTATTTTCAGCATAACACTTAGCTTAAGATTTTTAAAGGAATTTTTACAAACTTTTCTAACTCAAAAAATCTGCCCAGAAAACTGTTTTCCAGGCAGACCGGTCGACCGACCCTAAATATCAGTCGACCGGCTGCTGTGGCCAGACATGCACGAGGCTGTGCATGTCTGCCGGTCGACCGACCCTAAATATCGGTCGACTGATTTTTGTGGTCTGCTCTCTGTATCTTTCGGTCGACTGGGTCGGTCGACCGATAGAAGGAAACTGGGTTTCCTTCTGTGAGATCGGTCGACTGGCAGTCAACCGGAGCCTCAACGGCTCTTTTGCCAGCAGAGACCCGGTCGACCGGCAGTCGACCGGTAAGCCTGCAACAAGCCAACGGCTCTTTCCTCTTTGGGCATTTCTGAAAAACTGTTTTTGGGTTTCTCTTTAACAGAGTTTTTAGGAGTTGTTGGGGTGCTTTTGCAGAAGATTTTAGCAGGAAAAATCAGGGTTTTAACCTATTCTCTCCCTATAAATAGTGGGGAATAGGCCTTAGTTATTAACCAAGAAAAATACAAGTTTTCATTGTTTTTCAAGAGAAAAAGAAAAATAGTTTAAAGCTTTCATTTCCATTCTTTTAAGTTTGTTTTTCAGTTGTTGTTTGATCTCTAATATCACTCTACAACTGAAGCTTTTCTCACCACACTTCATAGAGCCAAAATCTCATATTCTTTCTATAAGTGAAGTTGTAAAAGAGTGAGAGTGTTTGTAAAAGAAGTGGTTTGTAAAAGAGAAAGAGTGTTGTGGTCTAGTTGAGATCACCAAGTTGTAACCTTTGTTCTTGTGGAGACAAGCTCTTCGGTGGAGCTTCGTTGTAAGGTGTAAAGCTACGGGCTTGAGGTCTTTGGAGGCCTAACTTGTACGGGATCCTAAGGGGATAGTGGAAACCCTTCACGGAGGTGAAGGCGGGGACTAGAGCTACGGGCTCGAACCTCGAAACAAATCACTTTGTTTGCGATTGGCTTGGCGTTCCTCTTGCTTAATTTCTTGCTTCAATTACTTCCAATTTATTGCTTGTGAACTAACCTTTACTTGTGCTATCCTTACTTGTTTATTTCACTTGCTTTCAATATTTCTTAATACAATACTTGTGTGCATTTCATCATCGCATTTCATACTTGGAATTGTTCGATCACACCTCAATACAACACGGTTGCATTGCGCACCTCTAACCCATTTAAGGGGAATTGGGAGGAAGGAGTTCAGAACCTCGCAAGGGGTATTCGGCTCTTAGTCGTGTTTTGAGAGATCGTTGCATCACTCACTTAAGTAAAATTTAAAAAGAGCATTAGATTAGCAATTACACCTATTCACCCCCCTCTAGGTGTATTTCAATTGGTATCAGAGCTTGGACTCTAGGATTTGGTTTAACAACCTTAGAGAAGATCCACGTTTGCTAATCATTTCATCCACATTCATTTAAAAATGGCCGATGGAATTAAAACCCCACCTAAGTTTGATGGACTTAACTTTCCCATATGGAAGGTTAAGATGACCGTTTTCTTGCAATCTCTAGGTAGTCGAGTTGCAAAGGCCGTGACTAAACAATTTAGTGTACCCCCGGTGATGAATCCACTTGGTCCGAAATTGAGACCAAGGAGTTTGATGCCAATGCTAGGGCTCATTATGCACTCCTACAAGCCCTCAATGATGATGACATAGCTAGAGTCATCCATTGCAAATCCGCCTATGAGATTTGGACCCATTTGCTAGTAACACATGAGGGGACATCACAAGTGAAGAGGGCCAAGATAGACCTTCTTCGGTCCCAATATGAAAATTTTTGCATGCAAGAGAATGAAACCATAGATGATATGGTTACTAAGTTTACAAAGATTACTAATGGTCTTGCTTCTCTAGGTGAAGAAATCAACAATGACCAAAGGGTGAGAAAGATCATCCGGGCTCTCCCTCCATCATGGGAAGTGAAAGCTACAACATTGAAGGAACTCAATGACAAAGATGAGATTGAGCTCATTGGACTCATTGGTAACTTGAAGACCCATGAGATGGAGAGAAAGGCAAGGGAGGACATGGCACCTACCAAAAAGAAGACCATTGCCTTCAAAAGTCATGCTACCTACTCCGACGAAGATGACGAAGAAGAAGATGACGAGGAGCTCTCACTTCTAGTCAAAAATGTCCGGAGGATGTACAACAAGGCAAAGTACCAAGGAAGGAGGAGATGGCAAGGAGGCAAGGAAGAAAGGAAGATCATTTGCTTTAATTGCCAAAAGCCGGGACACATAGTAGCGGAGTGTCCGGAACAAGTGAAGCTATCTTCATCCAAGAAGCCATACAAGAAAAAGGCTATGAAAGCAACATGGGATGACGAAAGTGAATCCGAGGAGGAGATTGACACCGCCAATATGTGCTTCATGGCAAATGAGAGCACAAGCAAGGTAACCCCCCCAACTTTTCTTGATGAAGATTTATCCATGGATGAGTTAAGTGAAGCATTTATGGAACTCTCTCAAAATTATGATTTCATGAAGAAAAAGTATTTGAAAATGAAAAAGGATAATGAATCACTTAGTATTCAAGTTGTAAATCTTACAAAAGAAAAGGATAATTTAGTTTCCACCTTGACCACTACTAAAAATGATTTTGAAAAATATAAGACTTCTTGCAAGGGTAAGGCCCCACAAATTGATTCTAATGAGATTGCCATGCTTAAGGAAAGATTAGACTCATTAGATGTTGTTTTGAAAAAGTGTAGTGAATTTGATAAAAAGAAGATTGAGGCTATGTTTCCTAAGAAACAAGCCCCAAAGAAAAATGCTCATGCTCATGTTCATGTTCATGCTACACAACCTAAACAACATGGCAAACCCCAAAAGCATGCTCACACTACTACACATACACATCATGCATTCATGTATAGAAAAGTGTACACATGCTCACATTGTGGAAGGAAAGGACACTTAGCTAATTTTTGCTATGATAGACTAAGTGCATCACATCATAATGTTTGGGTTCGTAACATTAACTTTCAAGGACCCAAGAAAGTTTGGGTACCAAAATCAACTATTGTTTTAAATGATATAGGTACTATCCAAAGCCCAACGACGTAGAGGTTTGTGGTATCTTGATAGCGGTTGCTCAAGGCACATGACTTGGGACATCAACAACTTTGCAACCCTATCAAGATATCATGAAGGTGGCACCGTCACCTTCGGAGATGACGCCAAGGGTAAAATCGTCGGTATTGGTAATGTAAAACTTGGCACCTCTCCTTTAATTGAAAATGTGGTTTTAGTTGATGGCCTCAAGCATAATCTCTTGAGTGTTAGTCAACTTTGTGATAAAGGTTTTGATGTTGTTTTTGATAATGTTTCTTGTAAAGTGATTGATAGAACTTCTAATGTTTGTGTATTTTCCGGTTTTCGTGAAAGCAATGTTTACATGATTGATATGTTAAATATGTCTTGTAATATTACTTGTTTAAAAGCCCTCGATGACGACTCTTGGTTGTGGCATAGGAGATTAGGCCACGTTTCATTTGACCATATTTCTAGGCTTAACTCTAAGGAAATGGTGAAGGGTATTCCTTCATTGAACTTTGAAAAGGACCGAGTTTGTGACGCATGTCAATTTGGGAAACAAACTAAGTCCTCATTCAAATCAATTAAGGATATCATGTCATCACGTCCATTAGAGCTAATCCACATGGATTTATTTGGCCCTACACAAACCAAAAGTTTAAGTGGGAGTAGATTTGCTTATGTTTTAGTAGATGATTTTTCGCGTTTTACTTGGGTTTATTTTCTTGAACACAAAAGTCAAACCTTTTCACATTTTCAAGCCTTTAAGAAAAGAGTTGAAAAGGAAAATGGCTCCTCAATAATTAAAATAAGAAGTGATAGAGGAGGTGAGTTCATTAACCTTCCCTTTACCACCTTTTGTGAGGAACATGGAATAAAACATGAACTTTCTTGTCCTAGAACTCCACAACAAAATGGAGTAGTTGAGCGGAAAAATCGTACTTTGCAAGAGATGGCTAGGACTATGTTAAATGAATATGGTCTACCACATTATTTGTGGGCCGAGGCCGTTCATACTTCATGTTACATTGCAAATCGTGTTTTCCTATGTAAAAATACTACTAAGACTTCTTATGAGATGTATTTTTCTAGAAAACCTAATGTTTCTTATTTCAAAGTGTTTGGTTGCAAATGTTTTGTTTTAAATACAAATATTAATTTGGGAAATTTGATGCAAAAGCATATGAGGCTATTTTTGTAGGTTACTCAAATACTAGTAAGGCTTATAGAGTCTTCAATAGGTCAACTTTGACTATTGAGGAATCTATTCATGTTAAATTTGAGGAATCTAACAAGTTTGTTAAGAATTGTGTAGAAATTGATGCTTTAGATGAAGGCTTGGAGAAAGTGACCTTGGAGGATGCTTCTACCATGGGAGACAAGCCAAAGGATGGTGATGGAAGTGAAGCCAAAGTGGAAGAGGCTCAAGGAAATGAACATCAAGCAAATGAAGAGGAGCCTTCTCAACCACTACCAAAGGATTGGAGATTCAATCCTCATCATCCCAAGGACCTCGTCATAGGTGAAGTATCAAAAGGGGTAACCACTCGCTCTAAGATTCAAGATTTTTGTGGTAATTTTGCTTTTATTTCACACATAGAACCGAAAAATGTCCTCGAGGCCGAGGCCGATTCATATTGGTTGCTTGCAATGCAAGAGGAGCTCAATCAATTTGAGCGCAATCAAGTTTGGCACCTTGTTCCTAGGCCCCAAGATAGACCAACTATTGGCACTAAATGGATCTTTAAGAACAAGTTGGATGAATCGGGTAATGTAGTTAGAAACAAGGCTAGGTTAGTTGCCCAAGTTTACACTCAAATCGAAGGGATTGATTTTGAAGAAACCTTTGCACCCGTAGCACGGCTCGAAGCCATACGGATGACCTTAGCATATGCCTCATTTAAAGATTTTAAGTTATTTCAAATGGATGTAAAAAGTGCTTTTCTTAATGGTTATATTGATGAGGAGGTGTATGTTGAACAACCCCCCGGGTTTGTTGATCCTACACACCCTAATTATGTTTATAAATTAGATAAAGCTCTATATGGTTTGAAACAAGCCCCTAGGGCTTGGTATGAAAGATTGTCTTCATTTTTGCTTTCAAATGATTTTAAGAAAGGAAAAGTTGATAAAACATTATTTACCAAACATGTAGATCAAGATATCCTCATAGTTCAAATTTATGTTGATGACATTATTTTTGGATCTACTAATGTTTCTCTTTGCAAGAATTTTGAATCATGCATGAAAAGGGAATTTGAGATGTCTATGATGGGGGAGCTCAACTTCTTTCTTGGACTTCAAATCAAGCAACGTAGTGATGGGACATTCATCAACCAAGCCAAGTACACCAAAGAACTCATCAAGAGGTTCGGGCTTGAAGGATCCAAAGTAGCAAAGACTCCCATGGCAACCACTACAAAACTTGACAAGGATGAACAAGGTAAGGAAGTAGACATCAAATTATTTCGTAGCATGATTGGTAGTTTACTTTATCTTACGGCTAGTAGGCCGGATATAATGTTTTCCGTATGTTTATGTGCACGTTTTCAATCATGTCCTAAGGAATCACACTTAATTGCGGTAAAACGCATAATTAGGTACCTTAAGGGCACAATTGATTTAGGTTTGTGGTATCCAAAAACTAACCAATTTACCATGACTAGTTATTCGGATGCCGACTATGCCGGTTGTAGGGTAGATAGGAAGAGTACAAGTGGAACATGCCAATTCTTAGGTAATTGTCTTGTGTCTTGGTCTTCCAAAAAGCAAAATAGTGTAGCCCTTTCAACCGCCGAGGCGGAGTATGTAGCAGCCGGAGCTTGTTGTGCACAAGTACTTTGGATGAAACATACTCTTCTCGATTTTGATTTACATTTTGATCATGTTAAAATTTATTGTGATAATACTAGTGCTATTCACATGACCAAAAATGCTAATCAACATAGTAAAACCAAACATATAGACATTAGATATCATTTTCTTAGAGATCACTTTGAAAAAGGTGACATTGATATAGATTTTGTTTCAACCGATTTTCAACTTGCGGATATTTTCACAAAACCTTTAGATTATGCAAGATTTTCTTTTATTTGTGGTGAATTAAATGTTTGTAAAATTGATACTTAAAGTATCTTAGTTTGTTTTGTTTTGGTTTTTAATATGTGTTAAATTTTTTTTTGTTTTAACCCTTTTTGATGTATGACAAAAAGGGGGAGAAAAATGTATGAGTTTGGAGAAATACTTAGTTTTTTTTTAGTTGTTTTAATATTTGGTTCATGTTTGAGTTTCTTATTTATGGTGATGACTTTGTTTTAAAAATGATTTTTGTATGCTTACATAGTTTCTCATATTCATGTTAAATATATAGCATTGTTTAAGGGGGAGCTTTTCAAGCTTTTCCTCTTTTATTTGTTTAATAACTCATATGTTTTGTCATCATCAAAAAGGGGGAGATTGTTGGCCCAAGGTTACAATCAACCCATGTTTAGTGTATTTTGATGATTACAAAACATATTAGTTATTTGTACTAATATCATTTGTGTTTAAGTGTATTTCAGGTTTATTATCATACTAGAAGTACTCTCACTCATATACAAGATTTTGGACTCAAATACAAGCTATTGGACTCAAGACAAGTCAAATTGGGCTCAAACTGCAATATTGAAGATCAAGAGAAGATAGCTCAAGTTGAAGTCTTGAAGACCTGTGTAGCTTGTAAGTGTAGTTTTTGTTAAAGATAGGATATGTAAATTTTGGCTCTAGGATTTGCACACACATGTGTCTTGAATATGTCTATGTTTTTGAGAATGGTATTTCTAAGTTTATGCCTTAGTTCATACATACATGTACCCAAAGCCTTATATCTTCAAAACTTGTTTAAATACATGTATATAAACTATTTTCAGCATAACACTTAGCTTAAGATTTTTAAAGGAATTTTTACAAACTTTTCTAACTCAAAAAATCTGCCCAGAAAACTGTTTTCCAGGCAGACCGGTCGACCGACCCTAAATATCAGTCGACCGGCTGCTGTGGCCAGACATGCACGAGGCTGTGCATGTCTGCCGGTCGACCGACCCTAAATATCGGTCGACTGATTTTTGTGGTCTGCTCTCTGTATCTTTCGGTCGACTGGGTCGGTCGACCGATAGAAGGAAACTGGGTTTCCTTCTGTGAGATCGGTCGACTGGCAGTCAACCGGAGCCTCAACGGCTCTTTTGCCAGCAGAGACCCGGTCGACCGGCAGTCGACCGGTAAGCCTGCAACAAGCCCAACGGCTCTTTCCTCTTTGGGCATTTCTGAAAAACTGTTTTTGGTTTCTCTTTAACAGAGTTTTTAGGAGTTGTTGGGGTGCTTTTGCAGAAGATTTTAGCAGGAAAAATCAGGGTTTTAACCTATTCTCTCCCTATAAATAGTGGGGAATAGGCCTTAGTTATTAACCAAGAAAAATACAAGTTTTCATTGTTTTTCAAGAGAAAAAGAAAATAGTTTAAAGCTTTCATTTCCATTCTTTTAAGTTTGTTTTTCAGTTGTTGTTTGATCTCTAATATCACTCTACAACTGAAGCTTTTCTCACCACACTTCATAGAGCCAAAATCTCATATTCTTTCTATAAGTGAAGTTGTAAAAGAGTGAGAGTGTTTGTAAAAGAAGTGGTTTGTAAAAGAGAAAGAGTGTTGTGGTCTAGTTGAGATCACCAAGTTGTAACCTTTGTTCTTGTGGAGACAAGCTCTTCGGTGGAGCTTCGTTGTAAGGTGTAAAGCTACGGGCTTGAGGTCTTTGGAGGCCTAACTTGTACGGGATCCTAAGGGGATAGTGGAAACCCTTCACGGAGGTGAAGGCGGGGACTAGAGCTACGGGCTCGAACCTCGAAACAAATCACTTTGTTTGCGATTGGCTTGGCGTTCCTCTTGCTTAATTTCTTGCTTCAATTACTTCCAATTTATTGCTTGTGAACTAACCTTTACTTGTGCTATCCTTACTTGTTTATTTCACTTGCTTTCAATATTTCTTAATACAATACTTGTGTGCATTTCATCATCGCATTTCATACTTGGAATTGTTCGATCACACCTCAATACAACACGGTTGCATTGCGCACCTCTAACCCATTTAAGGGGAATTGGGAGGAAGGAGTTCAGAACCTCGCAAGGGGTATTCGGCTCTTAGTCGTGTTTTGAGAGATCGTTGCATCACTCACTTAAGTAAAATTTAAAAAGAGCATTAGATTAGCAATTACACCTATTCACCCCCCCTCTAGGTGTATTTCAGTTTTGTAATCATCAAAATACACTAAACAAGGGTGATTGTAACCTTGGGCCAACAATCTCCCCCTTTTGATGATGACAAAACATATAAGTTATTGAAACAAATAAAGGAGGGAAAGCTTGGAAAGCTCCCCCTCAAACAATGCTATGTATTTATCATGAATATGAAAAGCTATGTAAGCATACATAAAGCATTTAACAAACATAAAGCATTTAACAAACACAATAGTTTTTGTCCAAAAACTTAAATAAACACAAACTTCCTTTTTCTTCATGAAATGAAACTCAAATAGTATCAAACTTAAAAAGGTTAAAACTTAAACACTTATTTTCCAAATATCAACAAACTTATTCTCCCCCTTTTTGTCATACATCAAAAAGGGTTAAAACAAAACAATTGAAAAACAATTTTTAATTTTAAGAATCCATAATACAAACATTCAACTCACCACAAATAAATGAAAATCTAGCATAGTCTAAAGGTTTAGTAAAAATATCGGCAAGTTGAAAATCGGTAGAAACATAATCAATATCAATATCACCTTTCTCATAGTGATCTCTAAGAAAGTGATACCTAATGTCAATGTGTTTGGTTTTACTATGTTGATTTGCATTCTTTGTCATGTGAATAGTACTAGTATTATCACAAAATATTTTAACATGATCAAAGTGTAAATCATAATCAAGGAGAGTATGTTTCATCCAAAGAACTTGTGCACAACAAGCTCCGGCTGCAACATACTCCGCCTCGGCGGTTGATAGGGCTACCGAATTTTGCTTTTTGGAAGACCAAGATACAAGACAATTACCTAAGAATTGACATGTTCCACTTGTGCTCTTCCTATCTACCCTACAACCCGCATAGTCGGCATCCGAAAAACTAGTCATAGAAAATTGGCCGATTTTCGGATACCACAAACCCATTTCAATGGTGCCCTTAAGGTATCTAATTATGCGTTTAACCGCTATTATGTGAGACTCTTTAGGACAAGATTGAAAACGTGCACAAAGACAAACGAAAAACATAATATCCGGCCTACTAGCCGTCAAATAAAGCAAGCTACCAATCATGCTTCTATAAAGTTTAATGTCTACACTTTTACCTTGTTCATCCTTGTCAAGCTTTGTAGTTGTTGCCATGGGAGTTTTGCTTACTTTCGATCCTTCAAGCCCAAACCTTTTGATTAGTTCCTTTGTGTACTTGGCTTGATTGATGAAGATCCCATCCTTCTTTTGCTTGATTTGGAGTCCAAGGAAATAGTTGAGTTCCCCCATCATAGACATTTCGAATTCATCCTTCATGGATGATTCAAAAGCTTTGCAAAGAGATTCATTAGTAGAACCAAAAATAATATCATCTACATAAATTGCACAATAAGAATATCCTTTTCTACATGTTTTGTAAACAATGTTGTGTCAATTTTACCTTTCTTAAAACCATTTGAAGTTAAAAATGAAGAAAGTCTTTCATACCAAGCTCTAAGGGCTTGTTTTAAACCATAAAGAGCTTTATCCAATTTAAAAACAAAATCCGGATGTGTAGGATCAACAAACCCGGGGGGTTGTTCAACATACACCTCCTCATCAATAAATCCATTTAGAAAAGCACTTTTAACATCCATTTGAAATAATTTAAAATCTTTATATGAGGCAAATGCTAGTGTCATCCGTATGTCTTCAAGCCGTGCTACGGGTGCAAAGGTTTCTTCAAAATCGATCCCTTCGATTTGAGTGTAACCTTGGGCAACTAACCTAGCCTTGTTTCTAACTACATTACCCGATTCATCCAACTTATTCTTAAAGATCCACTTAGTACCAATTGTTGGTCTATCGTGGGGCCTTGGAACAAGGTGCCAAACTTGGTTGCGCTCAAATTGATTGAGCTCCTCTTGCATGGCTAGCAACCAATATGAATCGGCCTCGGCTTCGAGGACATTTTTGGGTTCAATATGAGAAATGAATGCATAGTTACCACAATAGTCATGAAGTCTAGAGCGAGTGGTTACCCCTTTTGATACTTCACCTATGACGAGGTCCTTGGGATGATGCGGATTGTATCTCCAATCCTTTGGTAGTGGTTGAGTAGGCTCCACCTCATGTGTTTGATTTTCATTCCCTTGTGCCTCTTCCACTTTAGCTTTGCTTCCTTCATCATCCTTTGGTTTGTCTCCCATAGTAGAAGCATCCTCCAAGGTCACTTTCTCCATGCCTTCATCCAATGCATCTATTTCTACAACATTCTTAACAAACTTGTTAGATTCCTCAAACTTAACATGAATAGACTCTTCAATAGTCAATGATGATCTAATGAAAACTCTATAAGCCTTACTAGTATTTGAGTAACCTACAAAATAGCCTCATAAGATTTAGGATCAAATTTTCCCAAATTATCTTTTGTATTTAAAACAAAACATTTGCATCCAAAAACTTTGAAATAAGAAACATTTGGTTTTCTAGAAAAGTACATTTCAAAAGAAGTTTTAGTAGTATTTTTACACAAGAAAACGCGATTTGATATGTAGCATGATGTATTAACGGCCTCGGCCCACAAATAATGTGGTAGACCATATTCACTTAGCATTGTCCTAGCCATCTCTTGTAATGTTCTATTTTTCCGTTTAACTACTCCATTTTGTTGTGGAGTTCTAGGACAAGAAAGTTCATGCTTTATTCCATGTTCATCACAAAAAGTGGTAAAGGGTTGGTTAATGAATTCACCTCCTCTATCACTTCTTATTCTCAAAATCAAAGAATCCTTTTCTTTTTCTACTCTTTTCTTAAAAGTTTGAAAATAAGAAAATGCTTGGCTTTTATGTTCAAGAAAGAAAACCCAAGTAAACCTTGAAAAATCATCAACCAAAACATAAGCAAATCTATTCCCACTTAGACTTTTAGTTTGTGTAGGGCCAAATAGATCCATATGGATTAACTCCAAAGGACGTGATGTCATGATATCCTTAATTGACTTGAAAGAAGACTTAGTTTGTTTCCCAAATTGACATGCGTCACAAACTCGGTCCTTTTCAAAATTCAAGCAAGGAATACCTTTCACCATTTCCTTTGTGTTTAACCTAGAAATGTGATCAAAAGAAATATGCCCTAATCTCCTATGCCACAACCAAGAGTCATCATCGAGGGCTTTCAAACAAGTAATATTACAAGACATATTTAACATATCAATCATATAAACATTACTTTCACGAAAACCGGAAAATACACAAACATTAGAAATTCTATCAATTACTTTACAAGCAACATTATCAAAAACAATATCAAAACCTTTATCACAAAGTTGACTAACACTCAAGAGATTATGCTTGAGGCCATCAACTAAAACTACATTTTCAATTAAAGGAGAGGTGCCAAGTTTTACATTACCAATACCGATGATTTTACCCTTGGCGTCATCTCCGAAGGTGACGGTGCCACCTTCATGATATCTTGATAGGGTTGCAAAGTTGTTGATATTCCAAGTCATGTGCCTTGAGCAACCGCTATCAAGATACCACAATCCTCTACGTCGTTGGTATTTGGAAAGTACCTACATCATTTAACATAATAGTTGATTTTGGTACCCAAACTTTCTTGGGTCCTTGAAAGTTAGTGCCTCGAACCCAAACATTATGACGTGATATGCTTAATCTATCATAGCAAAAATTGGCTAAGTGCCCTTTCCGTCCACAATGTGAACATGAGAACACTCAACCATACATGAATGCATGATGTGTATGTGTAGTGTGAGCATGTTTTGGGGTTTTGCCATGTTGTTTAGGTTGTGTAGCATGAACATGAACATGAGCATGAGCATTTTTCTTTGGGGCTTGTTTCTTAGGAAACATAGCCTCAATTTTCTTTTTGTTAAATTCACAATCTTTCAAAACAACACTTAATGAGTCTAATCTTTCCTTAAGCATAGAAACTTCATTTGAATCAATTAGTGGGGCCTTACCTTTGCAAGAAATCTTATATTTTTCAAAATCATTTTTGGTAGTGGCCAAAGTGGAAACCAACTCATCTTTTTCCTTTGTAAGAGCAAAAACTTGAAGACCTAAAGATTCATTATCCTTTTTCATTTTAAGATACTTTTTCTTTAAGAAATCATAGTTTTGTGACAACTCAACAAAAGCTTCTTCTAACATATCCATAGAAAGTTCATTATCATGAGAAGGGGAAGAGGTTATCTTGCTTGTGCCTTCATTAGCCATGAAGCACATGTTGGCGGTGTCTATTTCTTCCTCGGATTCGGTCTCCGAATCCCAAGTTGCCTTCATAGCCTTCTTCTTGTAAGGCTTCTTTGAAGTGGAGGGCTTAGCTTTGTCCGGACACTCCGCAACAATGTGTCCGGGCTTTTGGCAATTGAAACAAGTGATCTTTCTTTCTTCTTTACCTCCTTGCCATCTTCTTCTACCTTGGTACTTCGCCTTGTTGTACATTCTCCGGACATTCTTAACAAGGAGTGAGAGCTCCTCATCATCTTCTCCTTCATCGTCTTCATCGGAGTGTGTAGCTTGACTCTTGAAGGCGATAGTCTTCTTTTTGAAGGAGCCATATCCTCCCTTGCTTTCCTTTCCATCTCATGGGTTTTGAGGTTCCCAATGAGACCTATGAGCTCCATCTCTTCATTGTCGTTGAGTTCCTTCAAGGTTGTAGCTTTAACTTCCCATGAAGGAGGAAGAGCCCGGATGATCTTCCTTACTCTTTGATCATTGTTGATATCTTCACCTAAAGAGGAGAGTCCATTAGTAATCTTGGTAAATCTTGTAACCATATCATCTATGGTTTCATTTTCTTGCATGCTAAATGTTTCATATTGAGACCGAAGAAGGTCAATCTTAGCCTTCTTTACTTGTGAGGTCCCCTCATGAGTGACTATCAAGTGTGACCAAATCTCAAATGCGGATTTGCAATGTATAACCCTAGCTATGTCATCATCATTTAGGGCTTGAAGAAGTGCATAGTGAGCTTTGGCATTGGCATCGAATTCCTTAGTCTCTATTTCGGACCAAGTAGATTCGTCACCGGGGGTACACTAAAGGACTTAGTCACGGCCTTTGCAACTCGGCTACCTAGAGATTGCAAAAACACGGTCATCTTAACTTTCCATATGGGAAAGTTAAGTCCATCAAACTTAGGAGGGGTCTTAATTCCATCGGCCATCTTTACTATATGAAAATGGATGAAATGATTAGCAAATTAGGATCTTCTCTAAGGTTGTTAAACCAAATCCTAGAGTCCAAGCTCTGATACCAATTGAAAAACACCTAGAGGGGGGTGAATAGGTGTGAATGCTAATCTAATGATCTTTTTAAACTTTAATAAAATGAGTGATGCAACGATCTCTCAAAACACGACTAAGAGCCGAATACCCCTTGCGAGGTTCTGAACTCCTTCCTCCCAATTCCCCTAGATATGGGTTAGAGGTGCGTAATGCAACCGTGTTGTATGAGATATGATCGAACAAGTAAAGGATGAGATGCTATGATGAAATACACACAAGCAATATAGCAAGTAAAGTGAACAAGACAAGATTGCACAAGTAGAGGGTTAGTTCTCAAGCAAATAATTCAAGATAATATAAGGCAAGAGAAATTGAAAGCAAGAATAATGCAAAGGCAATCGCAAACAAGATGATTTGTTTCGAGGTTCGAGCACACTTGCTCTAGTCCCCGCCTTCACCTCCGTGAAGGGTTTCCACTATCCACCGAGGATGCCTTTACAATTTGGTCTACCGAAGACCGAGCACCGAGCTCCACCAAGTACAAAGGACCTCTACCGAAGAGGTTGCTCCACAAGGAAAGGATTACAAGAACCAAGTGATCACAACAAGATCACTACACTATTTCTCAAACTCTTTTACAAACACTCTCACTTGAATTACAACTTCACTATAGAATGAGTATTGGATTTTTGGCTCTATGAAGTGTGGTGAGAAAAACTTCAGTTGTAGAGTGATATTAGCAATCAAACACAACTGAAAAACCAGCTCAAAAAGAATTGAAATGAAAGCTTTAAACTCTTTTCTTTTCTCTTTTGAAAATAATGCAAACTTGAGGATTTTTCTAAGTGATATGGAAGAGAGACTTCTCCTCTATTTATAGGCTTAAAAATAGGTTAAAAACAATTTCTTTTTGTCTTATTTTCTCTGAAAAAGCTCCCCAACAAATCTCCAAAAATCTGTTAAAGCTGAAAAAGAAACAGATTTTTCAGAACTGCCCAAAGAGGAAAGAGCCGTTGCCTTGTTGCAGGCTTGGCGGTCGACCGGTCCGGTCGACCGCCAGCCCTGCTGGAAAGAGCCGTTGGCTCTCGGTCGACCGGTCCGGTCGACCGACCCAAAAGGAGGAAACACAGTTTCCTTCTTCCGGTCGACCGGTCCGGTCGACCGAAATATCCCGAGAGCAATCTGCTCTCCGTCGGTCGACCGGTCCGGTCGACCGACGGACATGCACAAACAGTGCATGTCCAGACACATCGCCGGTCGACCGGGCCGGTCGACCGATGTTGCCTGAAACTGAAAAACTGGGCTGTTTTGAAGATGGAATTTTTGTAAAAATATTTTAATAATACCAATAGCTAAGTATTATGCAGAAAATAGTTTATACACATGTTTTAAACAAGTTTTTCAAGATATAAAGATTTGGTACATGTATATATAAACTAAGGCATAAAACTTAGAGATAACCATTTTCAAAACATAGGAAATACATGAAACAAGTGTGTGTGCAAATCCTAGAGCCAAATTTCCTATATTCAAACTTTAACATTCTAAACTTACAAACTTCTAAAAGACTTCAAAGCAATGCTTCAAGATGGGCTATCTTCACTTGATCTTCAATTTTGCATCTTGAGCCCAATTGGAGTTGACTTGAGTCCAAAACCTTGTATTTGTGAGAGAAGACTTCTAGTATGAATAGAAATCTGAAAACACACTTAAACAATAAATGTTATTAGTACAAATAACTAATATGTTTTGTAATCATCAAAATACACTAAACAAGGGTGATTGTAACCTTGGGCCAACAGTGGGGGCCACCTCTTGAATCTGTGGGGGCCACCTCTAGAATCCATTCCCCTCAGAACAAAGTGCCACATGGAACAAAGTGCCACACCACATACGTGGTGGGGGCCACCTCTTGAATCTGTGGGGGCCACCTCTTGAATCTGTAGGGCCATCTCCTGCCTGTACCTGATCTCTGGTTATGAACTCCTGTCATGACCAGATAATTAAGCCATAAAAAGGATAACTTGCACGGGGAATGGGAGGAAGTGATGGATGCCGGTATGATGCCTTGCTTATAGTAGTGGAATACCAGAACTGACGATTCGTGTTAGGGGATTTAAGGCCCTTAGAAGATGCGTGTTAGGGGGATTTAAGGCCCCCAAATGGCTGTGTCCCGGGCGGTCGGGAACTACTATAAGAGGAGCTATCAGTTCTTCATCAGCTTCCAGTAACAACCCTCGCCTTACTTATATATGGATGTATGTGTGTTGGGATGTACACTAGGACACATACCTAGATATATGGGTCAGACGAGTAATAATAATAAAAGATGCCTGTTATGTACTCCTGTTATGCCTGTTATGTACTCCTGTTATGCCTGTTATATACTCCTGTTATGCCTGTTATGAACTCCCGTTATGCTTGTTATGATTCCTGTTATGCCTGTTATGTACTCCTGTTGTGACCGTTGTATGATTTGCCATGAATGCTTTCATCGGATTTTACATCGGATTTCCGGTTTTATGATTATTATCATATTAGCTACTCATACCCTGTTTTATTACCCATGTTCCATCCGTTCAGTCTTCTTCTCCTATCTTATCATACCGTGAGTACCTCCTGCTTGATATCACTTGTTATATATCTACCTTGCTTACATGCTTCTACTCACGACACAGTTTTCAATGCATGATTATGATTCGGTTTTATCGATACACTTGTACTTATCTCAGCACGCCATCTGGCTTTTGTATCACCACTCGCCTGGGGAGTTCTATCTGACTCCCCTGAATCCTCATGTCCAGGTCATGGAGCTTGGAGCGTGTAGACTCTCCATGTTGCTGATCAGAGTAGCGCAGCGGTAGCGTGGATCTCCAGCAGACCGCCCAGAGCTTTATTCTTCCAGGCCCCCTGTGCGCCTCTCGACTTTTCCTTTTGTAAACTCGTGAGTGCCTTTGATACTGTTCATACTTGTACATCTCTTTGTAATCTCGCAATTGCGCATATCAGTGATGTAATATTCATGTAATATTGGATCACCTCTGGTGATAACTTTGTAATTGTACTCATATGTTGGAATGTATAATGCACCACTTACTTCCGTACTCTGATTCTTGCCTGTACTGATGCTTAGCGTATATACGTGAGGGTATTTCTGACCTGCGTATATACGTTGCAGTGACGTCCCCGTACCCGCAGGATCGGGGCGTTACAGGATGGTATCAGAGCCTAGGTTCTACATCCTCAGTACGTCCAGATGGCAAATTAATGGTAAAGAAATTTGCAACTGGAATGCATGAGTCCTGGTTATACACTTCAACTACAAGTACAGAGTTATCTATTCTTTCTTGATCATCCTTCCTTTGATTCCTTACTTCTATCTTTCCCCTGTTTTGGTTTTTCGAAGCCTTTATACCAACTTAAGATATGGATATACTAGAGAAGTAGTGACTAGTTCTGAATAAAGCGATTATCTGATCTCTTTGGCCAACTCTATGAAGCTCGGGTATTCTCAGGATTGATCCTGATCGGGTTATCTTTCAGAAGTCAATAGTCGGAATTCTCTACGGATATTCTACAATCTCGGCTATATCTTTCAGAGTGATTAATGCCTGGTATTCAGAAATTCTCAATCATCAGTCTTCTTTATTATGCTCAGGACTATCAGGGTTTCCTTTATCTTCAGTATTCTGGCTTATTCTCGGAGGGCTATCAAGTATGCAATACAACAGGAATTCTATTACAAAGCAACGACATCAGATCAGTATTATGTGGTACCATTCAAAAACTTATACAGCCAGAGGTGTAGAAGAGATCTATATTCTGATTACTGTTTAGTCAACTTGAGAACCCTACCTATAGTGCTTCATATCTTAATTGGTATAATTCCCCCCTTGTCCTCCTTGTGTTCAATTTACCCCTTATCGAAATTGCGAGGACGCAATTTTTTGTAAGGTGGATGGATTGTAACACCCCGCTCCCAGAATACGTACTTAGTTGCGTATTCAGATTTTTCGATCGTATTTTTCGATTTACTTCCTGTATTTATTTTGTATTATGAATTATTTATATGATCGTTTTGTCTTGGATCCGGATTCACGGACTCGGAGTCAGCCCTAGTCTGAACCGAGAACTCGATCCTAGTGAATTGCTCAATTTGGTCTTTCTACTATTTAGATTTGACCGATTTTAGTTTTAAACATCATTTTTCAATATTTTAGATTTTTTGTGATTTTCTGGAATTTTCCTGAATTAAAATGAAAATCTTCAAAACCGGAGTCGACCAGTGCCACTGACCGATTCCTGAATTTTTAATTTACAAATGGAGTCAAATTTTGAGAAACCGCTTTCACATATTTGATTAGAATAATATTTACTATCTTAATTCATTTTTTGGGAATTTTCAGAATTTATCAGATTTCTGCCAGATTTGGTGTCGACCGATATTGGCGGCCGATTCCAGGATTTTTAATTTAAAAACTATAAAGAATTTCTTTAAACAGATTTCAACGTAATTCTTAGAATAATATTCTTGATTTTTGAGAATTTTTGCGGGTCGTTCCGAGATACTTGATTTTCGGACGATTTCGGTATTTTTCCGAAAGTTTTCCGCATCCGCAACTGAATCCCGGAAATCCGCCACTCTAATTATTTTTCCTTTTTCATCCAAGAAAATATCTTCCTTTTTCCATTTTCTTTTCCTTTTTCCTATTTTCTTTCCTTCCTTTTTCCTTCCACCAAATTCTACCAAATTCTCCATTCTTCCATTATCTTCTCCAACCTTCCACCAAAAATATCTCCTCCACTAAAAATATCTTCTCCAAAATATCCAACTCCTCTCCCATCACCATGGCCGGCCAAAGAGAGCCACCTCACCCCCTATTTTACAAATAACCCCCTCTCTTTTACATTTTTACATCACCTTCACAATTCCAAATCCTATATAACCTTTCCTTCTTCATTTCACTTCATTTTTCTCTTCACCAACACCTTAACCACCACCAAATCCTCCTTTATCTCCACCACAACAACAACCACTACAACTTCTCCAACTCCTTACCTTCATCTTCTTCCTCCTCAATCTCCATGTAAACCACCACAAACTTCAAACAACTCCACCAAAACCTCCATCTTCTCCTTTACCTTTTCCAAAAGATACCACCACTAAAATCCTTCACCAAAACCATCACCCCACCACCAACTTCAAGGGCCGGCCACCTCCTTTGGATTGGGGCCGAGCTCTTCTTCGTCGGCAACGTCTCCAATGATTATTCCGGTAATCGTTCGCGATTATTCCGGTAATCATTTCGGGTAACGCCTCCGATGATTATTCCGGTAATCGTTTACGATTATTCCGGTAATCATTTCGGGCAATGTCTCTGATGGTTATTCCGGTAATCGTTTACGATTATTCCGGTAATCATTTCGGGCAACGTCTCCGATGATTATTCTGGTAATCGTTCACGATTATTCCGGTAATCTTTCCGGTGATAATTGCAACGACAAACACTAACATCACCACCACCATCTTTTTCTTAAACTTTCATCATCACCTTCTTCATCTTCATCAAGTAATACCACCACCCCGAAATCACCTTTCCCTTCCTCTCTTCCTCTCTGTTGATTGCTGACGCGGATCTCCACCCCGCGTCTAGGCTATTCCTTAATGCAATCCGCGCATTCCTGTATTGATATGACGCGGAGCCCATGCCCGCGTCGGTGTTCTTCTTATGTTAACGTGACGCAGAACCCACGTCCGCGTCCGCATTCTCCTCGCGTCCTGACTTGAACGCAGACCTCGCGTTTGTGGCATCTATTCGACGCGAACCCCGCGTCTGCTACTCCCGCGTCTGCTACTTTCGCGTCTGCTACCCCCGCGTTTGCTACTCCCACGTCTGCTACTCCCGCGTCTGCAACCCTCGCGTCTCACTCTCAAAACCCGCGTCTCCCTGTACACTCTCTCTTCCCATATACTTCTCTCTCTAGATTTTCCTCTCTCTCTAACTCTTTCTCTCTCCTCTTCACTTTCTCTCTCTAAATATTTATATCATATTTTACGGCGCGTGCGCGAGTTCCATGGATTTCGGACTTTTTGACATTCCGGTGATTTAGGCGGGTGTCCTCGCCTCCATTTGGATTTTCCCGCTTTGTCGGGTCGACATGTATTTTATTCCATGTTTATATGTATTTTACTGCTTTATATTATGCGTGGCCGACCCTTCGTGGTCGTTGAACTCTGGGTTTCTGCCCACTCCTGGGATGGCTGGTAACCACCGAGAGTGCGAGCGTTCTTGGTCCCTCAGCCCTCAACCTCCGGTCTCTCACTATCTTGAAAGAGAAGTGATTGGAACCGTCAGGTTCTCAGCACTACCTCCAGACCATTCAGCCTCCGGTCACTCACTATCTCGAATGGGAAGTGATTGGGACCGTCAGGTCTTCAGCTCCGCCTGGTTATCATGATCAGCATTCAGCGCTTTACCACTAGATTCGTCTAGGCGAGATGCTGCCGGACTTCCTACTCGCACTTTAAGCCGAGTTGTCCCGGTAACCGTGCCAGATGCTCCAGTGTTAAATACTGTTTGATGTCTATACTTCCAGCTTGCTCAGCTCCGCTTGGTTATGCTCAGCTACTACTTTGCCACATGTCATATATTTACCTGATATGTTAACACTTGCCATGTCATTACTTCATACCTGTTACATGCATGCTACTATTTAACACCTGTTTATATCACCTGACATATGATATGTTATCACCTGACCACCCGACATGCTACTACTTGACACTGGCTCATGTTATATCACCTGTTCACGGCGGATCCTGAATGGAACTAAGTGCCACACGGAGCAAAGTGCCACGTCACACACGTGGTGGGGGCCACCTCTAGAATCCATTCCCCTCAGAACAAAGGCCACATGGAACAAAGTGCCACACCACATACGTGGTGGGGGCCACCTCTTGAATCTGTGGGGGCCACCTCTTGAATCTGTAGGGCCATCTCCTGCCTGTACCTGATCTCTGGTTATGAACTCCTGTCATGACCAGATAATTAAGCCATAAAAAGGATAACTTGCACGGGGAATGGGAGGAAGTGATGGATGCCGGTATGATGCCTTGCTTATAGTAGTGGAATACCAGAACTGACGATTCGTGTTAGGGGATTTAAGGCCCTCAGAAGATGCGTGTTAGGGGGATTTAAGGCCCCCAAATGGCTGTGTCCCGGGCGGTCGGGAACTACTATAAGAGGAGCTATCAGTTCTTCATCAGCTTCCAGTAACAACCCTCGCCTTGCTTATATATGGATGTATGTGCGTTGGGATGTACACCAGGACACATACCTAGATATATGGGTCAGACGAGTAATAATAATAAAAGATGCCTATTATGTACTCCTGTTATGCCTGTTATGTACTCCTGTTATGCCTGTTATATACTCCTGTTATGCCTGTTATGAACTCCCGTTATGCTTGTTATGATTCCTGTTATGCTTGTTATGTACTCCTGTTGTGACCGTTGTATGATTTGCCACGAATGCTTTCATCGGATTTTACATCGGATTTCCGGTTTTATGATTATTATCATATTAGCTACTCATACCCTGTTTTATTACCCATGTTCCATCTGTTCAGTCTTCTGCTCCTATCTTATCATACCATGAGTACCTCCTGCTTGATATCACTTGTTATATATCTACCTTGCTTACATGCTTCTGCTCACGACACAGTTTTCAATGCATGATTATGATTCGGTTTTATCGATACACTTGTACTTATCTCAGCACGCCATCTGGCTTTTGTATCACCACTCGCCTGGGGAGTTCTATCTGACTCCCCTGGATCCTCATGTCCAGGTCATGGAGCTTGGAGCGTGTGGACTCTCCCTGTTGCTGATCAGAGTGGCGCAGCGGTAGCGTGGATCTCCAGTAGACCGCCCAGAGCTCTATTCTTCCAGGCCCCCTGTGCGCCTCTCGAGTTTTTCTTTTGTAAACTCGTGAGTGCCTTTGATACTGTTCATACTTGTACATCTCTTTGTAATCTCGCAATTGCGCATATCAGTGATGTAATATTCATGTAATATTGGATCACCTCTGGTGATAACTTTGTAATTGTACTCATATGTTGGAATGTATAATGCACCACTTACTTCCGTACTCTGATTCTTGCCTGTACTGATGCTTAGCGTATATACGTGAGGGTATTTCTGACCTGCGTATATACGTTGCAGTGACGTCCCCGTACCCGCAGGATCGGGGCGTTACACCAATCATGTATGTAAGCTTCACCGCAGTATCTATGGCCTCAAACAAGCTCCACGGAGCTGATTTTCTCCCCTCAGTAGTTATCTAATCACAATGGGCTTTGTGGGCTCCAAGTCCGACACGTCTCTCTTCCTCCGACGGGTCGGAACAGATCTTCTTCTGGTTCTTATCTATGTAGATGACATCATCATCACCGGCAAATAGCTCACGGGCTGTCACTCGTCTTATTCATGAATTAAGCCTGGAGTTCTCATTAAAAGACCTCGACCCATTGCACTATTTCTTAGGCGTGGAGTGTCACTGTACACCCTCAGGTCTCTTTGTCTCTCAACAAAAATACATCCGTGACTTGTTTCTCTTGCTCAAGATGGATGGTGTCAAGCCCGTCAGCTCGCCTATGGATACTTCCTGTAAGCTTTCCAAGGTTGTTGGCATACCTCTCTAACCCTTTTATCTATCAAAGTACGTTTGGGGCTCTACAATACCTAAGCTTTACCAAACCCGATATTGCCTTCTAGGTGAACAAGGTTGCTCAGTTCATGCAAACTCCAATGATAAGTATTAGAGTGCTATAAAATGGATCATCCATTACCTCAAATCTACCATTAAGCATGACCTTTTTCTCTCTCGTCATTCTTCTTTACATCTTACTACTTACACCGATGCAGATTGGGCAGGGTTGATCGATGATCGAAAATCTACCAGTGGATATTGTGTCTTTCTTGATACAAATCTCATTTCATGAAGTTCGAAGAAGTAGTGCACTGTGGCACGATCTAGCACTAAGCAAAGTATAGAGGCGTGACTAATGCTGCAGCAGAGGTAATTTGGTTGCAGTTATTACTTCGTGAGCTTGGACTTCTGCAATCTCCACAAATAGTTCTCTGTGACAACTTTAGTGCAACATATCTCTCGGTCAATCCTATTTGTCACTCACGTTCCAAACATGTGGAGATCGACATTAATTTTGTGCGGGACTATGTCGCCAATGGAGTCCTGAATGTTCGGTTTGTGAGCACTACAGGCCAACTAGCAGACATTCTTACTAAGCCTTTGAGCTCATTAAGGTTTTTTATACTGGAGAATAAGTTCTCGGTTCTTTTGAAGCTGTTTCGCTTGTGGTGAGTGTTAGAGATATCAATGACAACACTTGACTCATGTGAAATATGTGATCCATGTGAAAGAAACCCTCATGAAATCAATCAGATCCTAAAATCTCTCTATGAAGATAGAAATACATGGAACTCATGGAAGTCATTGCACCATGTGTTTCTCATTCTCTCTCAATCAATGTTTCATATTGTTTCTCTTAAATCAGTGTAAACATATGATCAATATGTGTAGATACATACAACTAAAAACCATAAATAGTGGTATCTTATCATTACACAAATAAGTATTCTTCTCCTTCTTCTTTATCTTACAATACATAATTATGTTTTTTTTATCTTCTCATTTAATTTGGTTTTCATCTCCGATAGAAAGGAATTCTTATTTTTCTGTTTTATGCTCTCAGTCTCTCTCACAACTTTTTATTTATTTGTTTGTTTATCTATTTACTCTGATGATACCGAAACACATGCAAAGTCACTTCCTGTAGCAATTCCAGGTGTTTCTTTTATGACTGTAATTTTCTCCTTGATCTTACAAAATGTTTGCATGCACCTAACTTTTCTCTTATGATATCAATTGCATGCAATATTTGGTCTTATAATTGGTAATTTAGTTACACTCATTCTTTATCGCAACTCAATAACTAAATGATTGTTTTAATCTTTTCTACATTAAACTTTTAATTTGTTATTTATATTACTAGTCTAAAGCTAAAAAATTATTAGATTATCAAATTGACCTACACACTTATCTAAAGAAGAGTAATAATTGTTGGCCCGAAGGCCCATCACTCTAGTTTTGATGATGATCAACTCATGTAGTTATAGTACTAATGATCTTGTGTTTAATTAGTGACAGATTTATGATCAAGATCTTAGTAGGTGCATAGCTTCAACAAAGATTTGAAGTCAAGTTTTGGAGCTAGCACGGTGTTTGGACCAAGTCAAGAAGGCTTCAAGTGAAGACTTCAAGAAGATGACTTGTGTCTAGGTTTGTTTTTAGAAGATTTTGTTTTACATAAAATGTAAAGGATAGAGTAGTTGGTGGATTGCTCAAGTACATATACACACACACTCTTGATAGTTTTGTTTTTACAAAAGATTTTCAATTTTAGAAAATACATGTTTGGATTTTAGTTTTCAAGTTTACATTTCTTTTAAACAAAATCATGTTTAGTGCTTAATGTCAAAAACATAGATATTTCACCATGTTTGTGTAGTGGATCATATCCACACACCCTATGCTTTCAAAGTTGTTTAAATATCTTATTTTTGTATTTGGAGATGTTTTGGAAAAACAAAGTTTGGAAAAATAAGTTTTGGAAAAAACTGTTTTCATTTGAGCCAATTTTTTCAACTTACAAAAATAGTCCAAATCATTTATAACATGTCTTGATTTTGTGCAAGCATGTTTGTTTATCAAAGTATATTGGTAAAACTATTTTTGTAGATTTTTCTATATTTTATGGGATTTTATTTCATTCAAAGAGACCAAGTTTTCAATCCCTGAATTTCTGTTTCCAGGCTTCAGCGGTCGACCGACCGGTCGACCGAGTTCTGAAGTCGGTCGACCGGCAGTCGACCGACGTGCACAGACGTGCACGCCAGTTCTGGCAGGAGGGCCGGCTGACCGACCCGGTCGACCGTCCAGAGAGCAGAGAAAGGCCCCGGTCGACCGAGCGGTCGACCGGACAGAGAGACTTGCTCTCTGTATCCTGGCTCGGTCGACCGATCGGTCGACCGATGGCACAACGGTCTGAAATATGACCGTTGGCTGGTCGACCGGGCGGTCGACCGACAGGCCTGACAGACCCCAACGACTAGTTTTTCTAACCCTATAAATTTGGGGGTTTGGGCATTGTTTTTCAACAAGATTTCTAGTGGACTTTGAGCCAGTTTTTCCCACTCCATTAAAAGAGTTTTCTCCATTAAATTGAGAGCTAATACTTCCAATCAAAAGGGGAGTTTTTATCAAGAGTGTTAAAAGAGATTTTCTTGAGTTTTCCTCCACCATCTCTTTCCTAGTTTTTCTCACACAAACACTTGAGCTATCCATTGATTATTCATTCTATAGGAGTGTTGTAGTGAGAGTGTTTATTGGTGATCAAAGTGTTTAGATCACCAAGAGATCTTTTCTTGTTCTTTGAGGAGGCGGACGAGTGCGTTCGCGTTGTTTAGAGTTCGTGTGTGAACTCTTGGTTTGAGGTGCGGCCTCGGCAAGCTTGTGGGACTTGCGGTGTGTACGGGACTAGAGAGTCCGAGGGATTGTAGGTGTTGCGGCACCGAGGAGTGATCCATTGGGATCGAGCATAGTGGAAATCCTTCGTGTGTCGAAGGCGGGGATGTAGAGCAAGTGTGCTCGAACCTCGAAACAAATCCCTTGTGTTTGCGATTGCTCATTCTCTCTCTATCTTCTTGTTTATATCTTGCATATTTATCTTGTCTTTATCTTTATATGCATGATATACTTGTGTGCTTAATTGTTATACTTGCTTGGGTTTGTTTGCTAACACTTGTATTTAACCAAGAGAGCCAACGCGGCACCTCAACCCTTATCTAAGGGAATCTAGAGGAGTTTGTCCAGAGCCCTTCACGGGGAATTCGGCAACACTCTTGTGTTATACGTGGTGTTTAGTGTAAGAGTTTTGTTTAGGTCATTATAGTTTTTAATTCAGCATTATTTGGCATTTAGTGACCATTAGATTAGCCATCACCTATTCACCCCCCCTCTAGGTGACTTTACAATTGGTATCAGAGCCAAGTGCTCTTGATTTGGGTCTTACAACCTAGAGTTAAAGATCCTCATTTTAGGCTAATCATAATATTTGTACACACACTATGGATTTTATGTCACCACCCACCTTTGACATTCTTAACATCCAAATTTGGAAGGTTAAGATGTCTTTGTACCTCAAGGCCCTAGGCATTCATGTTTATCTTGCCACAACTAATGATGCATATTGTTTAATGGCAAGAATATTGAGGCTAATGCAAAGCCCATTCATGCTCTTAAGTCTACCCTAAATGATGATTATTTATCTAGGGTTTCTAACATTGATTCGGCTTTTATAGCATGGAACATCATCACCTCCCTTGGCGAAAAGGATCTATATTATGCCGGGAGCGATTCGGACGTTGGAAGCAACACCTCCAACTTGTGCTATATGGTCCAAGGGGATAATCCCCTTGAGGTAACTACCGAATCCGAGGTAGATGAAGATAATGACATGTCATATGATGAGCTCACATCCTCTTGTCAACTATTGCTTGAAAAATATGACATGATTAGAAAAGATAATAAAAATTTGAAAAAGAAATTTGATTGCATGCTAAATGAAAAGGATTCATTAGAAAATAAGGTTGCATGCATTGAAAAAGAAAATGAAATTTGAAAGATGAAAATATTTTCTTGATGTCTAAATTGAATGATTTATGTGAAGGAAATATGTTTTTGAAAAATAAAATTGTTGTGGTGGAAAAACAAAAGGAAATTGTTTTTCAAGAAAATTCTTATTTGAAAAGAAAATTTTGTGAAAAAGAAAAGGAAAGTTTTTCTAAGAAAAAGAAAAATGATTCTTATTCTCACCATTCATTACATCCCACCATTGAAGATAGTGAGATTAATCTTTTGAAAAATAAAATTAATAGTTTGAGCTCTACTTTGAGCACATGTGCATTTAACCACACTAGATTGGAGTCTATGTTTTCAAAGAAACAAACTCCACACATTCATGCACATCATCATCCACATCATGCATATTCACTATTTGCACGCCACGATCACACTCATAAACATATGCATCCTAAGGTGTACAAGTGTACACATTGTGGCCGCAAAGGCCATTTAGCAAAATTTTGTTATGATAAGATAAATGCTATGAATGTTGCTAAAAATAAAAATTTTTGGGTTCCTTACAAAGCTAACCCCCAATGATCCAAAAGAAAATGGGTACCAAAGTCCCCACCTTTTGTATTTGATGTAGGTGAGGGCTCTCACAAGACGTGAGAGATTTGGTGCCTTGATGGTGGATGCACTTGGACTTGATGGACACATATATGGATGCATCGCTATCAAGGAGGTTTGGTGGGTCAACCACCATGTTTGGAGATTTTGAATAGTTTTTTGGTTTGGTAACTATTTCTAAACTCCTAGTTTATTTACATGTTATTCATTTGTGATATCATATAGCATGTTCATATTTTTATGTGTTATGTGCTTCATGTGGTAAATACTAGTTTAAATGTAGTTTTTATCAAAACTTGTATTTATACATGTACAAATAGTGAGAACAAATTGATTCATATATGTTTGCACTTCATGCTCATTTGTACCCACTATATGCACATATATAGGCTAGTTTTGATGATTCTTTCATTTATACTTGTTTTGCCTATTTTCGTGTTTTTACTTCATGTATATGCATTTTTATTCAAATCTAATAAATATACATGTATATCCTTTTTGAGTCTCTTGCCTTCATGCAAATACTATTAATAGACTCGTTTTATGTTTGTAATATGTATGCATATTGTTAGATTTAGATAAATCATACATATACCTAGAAGTTTGTTTTGTTTTAATGAAAAATAAATTTTCATGTTTTGTTTGATAAAATAAAATGAATAATTTGTTTTGATCATTTTGAGCCTTAATGACTATTTTTATGAAAATGCTATATACATGACTCTTGTACACTCATACTTCATTTGTTTTGTCATGACTTTGATTCATGAACACTTTTTTGAGCTTTATAGATCGAGTGTCAATTCTTGTGTAATTGGTATGATTCATGAAATACATATGTTTTGGTTTCATATTTTTGAAGGATCTTTAACTAATTTTTCAAAAATTAATTTAACTAGTTATTTATTCTTCAATGTTTATGAGATATACACATGATCCTATTATTGTTTCAATTGGTATCATTGAATCATTTCAATTGGTATCAATTTGATTTTTTTTTTGTATATACTCATATTTTGTCTTCTTATATATGTATGTATCAATTTCATTTGGTATACTCATTTTTCATACATATATATGAGTTATTTGTGCTTGAGTTAAAATTATTTTACATGTTTAAAGCACAAAGTTGTTTATGATAAGAAAATAAAAATTTTAAGAAAAATTCTCAAGATTTGTTTTATTGAGAAAATTCAAAATTTTGTTTTAATAAAGAAAAATTCAAAAATTTTGATTTGTATTGCCTATATGCAAGGAGAGCTTAACATCTCTTCTACATATAGATTCATGTTGAGTGTATTGTATATTGAGGAGCTTGACAACTCTTCTTTATGTGGTACACGTGTGTAGGGGGAGCTTCACATCTCCTCTTATGCATTACATATTATACGTTATGTGAATTAGGGCTTGTCATCCCTCTTTCATGTAATGTATATGTGTAGGGAAGTTACTTAACCGTCTTCCTCTTCATGAATGTATATCGCATATAACATTTTATTGATATATTTGATTTGACCCCTTATTGATCTCTTTGTTTATGACAAAAAGGGGGAGAAAATTTTGTTGATTGTTTTTACCCCTTTGTTAATGATTGACAAAAAGGGGAGAAAGATTTTGGATTTATATGCATGTTTTGTGAAGGATTTATATGCATGTTTTGTGAAAAAGATTGTTTATGCATATATGTTTTGTTTTGCAAATGTATGGAGATGAACTTGATGAGTTTTATGATTGTTTTGGCATGTTGTTTTTGCATACATGTCATACATTTGCATACATGTTTATGTGCTTCATTGCATATTTATTGTTTATGTGTTATGCATGAGTTAAGGGGGAGCTTCTTTGAAGCTTTACTTTAATCCATGCATATATAACTTCATGAGTTTTGTCATCATCAAAAAGGGGGAGATTGTTGGCCCGAAAGCCCATCACTCTAGTTTTGATGATGATCAACTCATGTAGTTATAGTACTAATGATCTTGTGTTTAATTAGTGACAGATTTATAATCAAGATCTTAGTAGGTGCATAGCTTCAACAAAGGATTTGAAGTCAAGTTTTGGAGCTAGCACGGTGTTTGGACCAAGTCAAGAAGGCTTCAAGTGAAGGCTTCAAGAAGATGAAGACTTGTGTCTAGGTTTGTTTTTAGAAGATTTTGTTTTAGATAAAATGTAAAGGATAGAGTAGTTGGTGGATTGCTCAAGTACATATACACACACACGCTCTTGATAGTTTTATTTTTACAAAAGATTTTCAATTTTAGAAAATACATATTTGGATTTTGGTTTCAAGTTTACATATCTTTTAACCAAAATCATGTTTAGTGCTTAATGTCAAAAATATAGATATTTCACCATGTTTGTGTAGTGGATCATATCCATACACCCTATGCTTTCAAAGTTGTTTAAATATCTTGTTTTTGTATTTGGAGATGTTTTGGAAAAACAAAGTTTGGAAAAATAAGTTTTGGAAAATACTGTTTTCATTTGAGCCAATTTTTCCAACTTACAAAAATAGTCCAAATCATTTATAACATGTCTTGATTTTGTTCAAGCATGTTTGTTTATTAAAGTATATTGGTAAAACTATTTTTGTAGATTTTTCTATATTTTATGGGATTTTATTTCATTCAAAAGACCAAGTTTTCAATCCCTGAATTTCTGTTTCCAGGCTTCAGCGGTCGACTGACCGATCGACCGAGTTCTGAAGTCGGTCGACCGGGCAGTCGACCGACGTGCACAGACATGCACGCCAGTTCTGGCAGGAGGGCCGGCCGACCGACCCGGTCGACCGTCCAAAGAGCTCTGCTCTCTGGAAAGGCCCTGGTCGACCGAGCGGTCGACCGGACAGAGAGACTTGCTCTCTGTATCCTGGCTCGGTCGACCGACCGGTCGACCGATGGCACAACGGTTTGAAATATGACCGTTGGCCGGTCGACCGGGCGGTCGACTGACAGGCCTGACAGACCCCAACGGCTAGTTTTTCTAGCCCTATAAATTTGGGGGTTTGGGCATTATTTTTCAACAAGATTTCTAGTGGACTTTGAGCCAGTTTTTCCCACTCCATTAAAAGAGTTTTCTCCACTAAATTGAAAGCTAATACTTCCAATCAAAAGGGGAGTTTTTATCAAGAGTGTTAAAAGAGATTTTTCTTGAGTTTTCCTCCACCATCTCTTTCCTAGTTTTTCTCACACAAACACTTGAGCTATCCATTGATTATTCATTCTATAGGAGTGTTGTAGTGAGAGTGTTTATTGGTGATTAAAGTGTTTAGATCACCAAGAGATCTTTTCTTGTTCATTGAGGAGGCAGACGAGTGCGTTCGCGTTGTTTAGAGTTCGTGTGTGAACTCTTGGTTTGAGGTGCGGCCTCGGCAAGCTTGTGGGGCTTGCGGTGTGTACGGGACTAGAGAGTCGGAGGGATTGTAGGTGTTGCGGCACCGAGGAGTGATCCATTGGGATCGAGCATAGTAGAAATCCTTCGTGTGTCGAAGGCAGGGATGTAGAGCAAGTGTGCTCGAACCTCGAAACAAATCCCTTGTGTTTGCGATTGCTCATTCTCTCTCTCTCTCTCTCTCTCTCTCTCTCTCTATCTCCTTGTTTATATCTTACATACTTATATTGTCTTTATCTTTATATGCATGATATACTTGTGTGCTTAATTGTTATACTTGCTTGGGTTTGTTTGCCAACACTTGTATTTAACCAAGAGAGCCAACGCGGCACCTCAACCCTTATCTAGGGGAATCTAGAGGAGTTTGTCCAGAGCCCTTCACGGGGAATTCGGCAACACTCTTGTGTTATACGTGGTGTTTAGTGTAAGAGTTTTGTTTAGGTCATTATAGTTTAATTCCGCATTATTTGACATTTAGTGACCATTAGATTAGCCATCACCTATTCACCCCCCTCTAGGTGACTTTACAATAATGTGGACCCTCACTATTCAGGAAAACTCAATATAATCCAAGGGCTAGAAAAAGTATTTCTCATTACCAAATTCTCCATTCCCCAAGGATTTTGATGTCTCAACTGCAAAACATACTGTGTTCTTTCCTCCTGTTGTTTGATTTTCCTCTTCAGAAGGTAATCTGCTTTTGTATCCTCTCTCTCTCTCTCTTGCTTTTGTATCCTCTCTCTCTCTCTCTCTCTCTCTCAGTTTTGTTTACTTATTTGTCAATTTACTCTCATAATATTCACATGCAGAGTTACTTTGTATGTCTGTTTCGGATTCCTTACATAACTGCCATTTTCTCCTTACGTTTTGGGGAATCTTACATATACACCTAAGTTATCTCGTTTTATATCAATCACGCGCAATATTTGTCCTTATAATTTGATATTATTTTTGTCTCATTCTACATCACAACTCATAAACTCAGTTACTAAAGGGGTGTCAGTTGGGCCGTACCGGGCCGGGCATGGCCCAGGCACGGCGGGCCAGCAGCCGGGTCCGATCGGGCCCCCCACGCCCGGTCGATTGGAGTCAGCGTGGCCCAGTCCGGGCTCGGGTACCATTTCTGGAACCCGGGTCCGGCCCGTGACTCGGGGGACCCGGCCGGACTCGGACCAGCCCGGTTTGTTGAAAATAAAAATAAATTTTTTTAGTTTATTAAATACAATTATTTTCTAAATTTAACACAATTGTTCTGTGGGTTAGTTGGTCATTAGACTTATATAGTTGAAGGGAGGTCATGGGTTTGAATTTTGAAATTCACAATTAATTTTTTACATTTTATTTGATTGGTGGGAGGGGGTTGCTGGCGGCGGAGGGGGGCGGCGGACGACGGCCTGGACGGCGGAGGCTGGTGAAAATTCGGGCCGACCAGGGTAGGCCGTGCCAGCGCCTGTGACCGGGCCTGAACATGTCGGGCCCGGGCAGGCCGTGGGCCGCCTTTGGCGGACCCAGGGCAAGCCCACGCCTTACCCAGACCCGGGCTGGGTCTGGCCCGGGTTCTACCCAGGCCGGGTCGCGCCCGTGCTTCCCTGGGTTGGGTTCGTACGGGTTCCTGGCCCGGCCTGGACCACTTGACATCCCTAGTTACTATTTAATTCTATTCAATTTTGAACTTTTAAGTTGTTATCCTTGTTACCACCTTACAATGGGTAATTCTTAAGAAATCAATCCACGTATCAAAATAGAGAAGTGAATATAACCAAATCACAGAAAAGCCAACCGCAAACACAATGAAAATACATGAAAAACTCGAAAGGGAAAAAATCACGGAGAGGGATAGAAATTCGACTATGTCAATGGTCATTACAAAAGGCTCTCTGGATTCGAGTGAACTTGATCCCTTTCTCATTGGAAAGGATCCTCTATTTATACAAGTCATATCAAATGGATAAGGTTGGGGAGTCCTACTCAGTTTGAATACCTAAATCTTTTATCCTGCTAAGGATCGAGCAGAATTTCCCAGTTTGAATCAACATAGGAGAGAGTCCATCTCTATCTTATGGTCCGTGCTCGGCTGCAGATAAGAATGAACTGTCCCCGGGAGGTTACTCCTCATTTGAATTAAGATTGGGCTTAAGGATGAGGATTTTCATAATCGGATCTGATTCTTCCGTTAATCACCCGACCCGTTCGAAATTCGAACTGGGTGAAGATACAGGGTTAAATGCTCTAGAAGTGGCCACGCGTCGCACATCCATCAGAGGTGACTGGACATGTGTCACAATCATGGGAGGGTCAGAAAAAGGCCACTACAGATGACCCCTCTGGTCCCTTTTCTTCGGAAGAGATCGGGAACTCTCCTCGGGGGATTTCAGGTTCTCCGAGTTTCCAATGTAGAGAGGAGAGCAGAATAAAATTAGGACTTTCTGGGCGTGGACCCAAAGTGTCTGCCGTCACTTCAGGTTTTGTCCTGTAGTGGCATGCATAGCAATACAGCTTGGCTAAGCTTTAAATGTGTGCCACATCCGGCGCGGCGTCGATCAATTACCGTCTTTCATGCCACGCTGTGTTCGAGGTGGGTACCACATATCTGTAGTGGCTACGTTGAGAAGGTAAATGTCTCTTATGAATGTGGGTGATTTTCGAGGAAAGCATGATATATCTGGTGCAACGGTTCGAGTCCCTTCTTCTATGATTATTTCCTTAGAAAAAATTTATTGAGGGCGTGTAAATTCTTTATTTGATTGTAAAGAAAATTACAACAGATCAATAATCCGATTACAAAAGAGGGGAGAATGGTTGGATTTCCCCTTTATTTAAGGTTGAGTTCTTTGCGTAGCGGTGGAAAGTGAATCTTATTTTCCGTTGACCGGGTGAACATCAAACTCTTCGAGAAATCTTCTCCTTGGATCATGGATAGAGTAGCACAGCTCCTATCCAATGAAATCTCAAAGAGACTTGGGCAAAAACTTGAACTCAGCAAGTTGGTGTAAAATGGTTGAACTCTTTATTAGTATTCCTCACCTGAAAAATTCTGACCCTTTTCAATAGCAAACTGAGCTATTATAGGGATTTCAGTGTAAAATTGTCCCCTAAAAATCCTCCACAATTGGGTTAACTCCCCTCATTACGTGGACAGTAACTGACACGGTAATGAGGGCAGTTACAACTGAGACGCGGAGCTCACTTGCAGTTGAAACGCGGGCTTGAGCTCCGTGTTTAGCTATTGAAATGCTGCTGAGCGCGGGCCTCGAGCTTTGCTAGACGAGGGCTTTGAGCCCCGCATTTTGGCATTGCTGTGGTGTTGAGACGCTGGCGTCGAGCTCTGCTGAGACGCGGGCTTCGAGCCCTACGTCTTGGCTTTGCAATGACGCTGAGACGCGGATTATGATATTACGTCAATGATTTTTATCAGCCTTGCGTCTGAAGTTTGGGCTCTGCATCTAACGACTTATCTTCAGTGATTTTTAGACAGTCTACAATGACACGTGTAGGATCCCAAGTGGAGCAATGCGTCATCTTTCTTCGGGATTAGGAGCCTATGAGGTTGGCTTTTGGGCTTCTTCACCGCTATATATTGGGTGGGACTCTTCAGGAGCGATCTGGTCTACTTCATGAAAATTTCCTACTCTCTAAAGCCTACTTCTATTTTGCAAGCCGTTGTGTCTGCTTCGTTCTTCATTCGGTGGAGAAAGGAGATGGAATGGGCGGTGATTCCTGTAGCACTCCTAGTATTTAGGAGTCTCACTATGCTAGTGATCTTTACAAGTGCCGATCCACTACAGGTATGTCTTTACCTTGTCGTAGGAACCAGTGAGTTGGCATTGTACTTTACAGTCTACAATGGCTCTGTCGATGGCAAAAACAAAATACATGGCTCTGACAGAGGCTGTAAAGGAAGCAATTTGACTTCAGGGCTTAATGGATGACTTGAGGATCGAATAAGACTTCTTGAGGGTCCATTGTAAAGTACAATCTCGCAGACATGCTTACAAAGGTGATTTCCGGAGTCGAGTTCAATCATTGCAAAAACTTGCTCTGAATCCTTCCGGCTGCTTGAGCACGATGAAGCTCATTTGAATGAATTATGAGAGGCTTGATCTCCTGGGTAGGGAGTACGTAGGCAGCCGTAATGGTATAGCCCAATCGCTGAAGTTGAAATCACGTGTCGATTTCGTCGAGATCGTGTGTTGATTTCGCCGAGATTTCTGAAGTCAAAATCGTGTGTCGATTTCGTCGAGATCGTGTGTTGATTTCACTCGGAGCGCTCAAGCCGAGATCGTGTGTCTATTTCGCTCAGTGTTAATTGAAATTTGACTCAGATTTGAAAAATCTTCACCGAGGTGGAGAATGTAGAGAGAGGGCAAAAACAAGAGAGAGTTTTTTTTTAAAAAAAATTCTATGACAGGACTTCAATTGACCGGGCGGTCGACCGACGTGCACAATGCTTGGATCGGTGTTGCACGAGGAGAAGGAACCTAGTTGGGTCGGTCAGCTGCCCGATCGACCGACATTTCCAATAAGTCCTATAAGGTCGACTGACATTTCCAGTAAGTCCTGTAATGACAGAGGACTTTACGCGGTCGACCGCAAACTTGGGTTGGTCGATCGGGCGGTCGATCGATAGTCGGGTCAGAACTATTTCTGAAACCAACCTGAAGTTATTTTAGGAGTTTCTTCTCCTCTCTATAAGTAGATGACGTAACTCATTCTTAAGGTTAAGGATTTTCTGAGTGAGTTCTTAAGAGAACCAATTGTAATCCTCTTGTAATCTTGTATATATCAATAGATTTTTCTCTCTTCAGGGGTGTAGACAACTTGCCGAACCTCATAAATCCTTGTTTCCATCTCTCTTTATGTGCGTGTTCATGCATCAAGGGTTTGTATTATTGACATGCTAGAGGACTGATAAAGTGGGGCCCGCAGTTTAAATCAAATATCACGTAACAATAATGCAGCAGCGTCTGCCATGGACAACTTTTTAGTATGGCGTCCGTTCTTGATATGATCAGGAAAACACAACAAAAAGAAGAAAACAACATTATTATTTGGAAGCCTGTACAGAGACATTGATGTAGTGATGTGCGTTCTGTCTCGTGTGAAAATTTCGATTTGTCATATTAGTGGCCTTCAAATTTTTGGATTTTTGGGCGAAAGTGATGCCAAGATGCACTCAATCGAGAATATGCCTCTGTTTTTTCTCCGCGTGCAAAAATGCCACGTGAATCATGGATCGCATTAGAGAGCCCTACCATCCATAATGATTGATAGAGCTGGGATTTGAATCATATGTGTAAGTCACGCATACATACTATAAGAGAGTCAATCTCGCGTTGACACGTAGATAAGATGTCAGGTTTCAAGGATGTAAAATTTTAAAGTCTTTAAAACCCTTATATTGAATGGATCGTGTATGCACTATAATAAAAATTTCTTTTTCCTTGAATTTAGCTTGAATTTGTTTCACCTTTTTTCTTCACCCAAAAGTTGTGACATTTTCGTATTTTCCAGCTTACAAAGCTCAAGTGTGTTTGTTGTTATGCAGAAATTAAGATTAGAATACTTTGGGGTTTCTTTTTCTAAACGATATTATTAAAAAAAAGCAAATACTTTCTATCATCTGTGCTATAATAATCTTTTGGAAAAAAAAAATAGAGGGAAAAAAACGTGTGGGAAATGTTCGGGGCACAGAATTTTGATGTCAAGGACAATTACAATTTTTGATGCTCCCATGCCTTTCTTTGATAAAATTTAATAACACAATAAAAACACAATTAAAGAACGGAGCAGCCCCTTTCTGATGTTAATGTGCATCCGATCCGTACAAATAATGGTTATCAAAATGTTTGGGTTTGGATTTCAAGAGAAAAGGTATCCGATCACAGAAGCAAATGTTTCGGTCACACATTTAGCACATGATATCAATCCATGAATGATATCAAACCCGACATCTTATATTATACTATGAGTGAAATCACATGTTGCTTGTCGTAGGTCACTCATGATACTGAATATCTTTTATGAGTGAAATCACATTTGAAAGTTTTATTTATACCTAAATTTTCTCTTATGATCTCAATGGCAAGCAATATTTGCAGGTATAGTACGGTTAATTTGATATTATTTTTGTCTCATTCTATATCACAACTCATAAACTCAGTTACTATTTAATCCTAATGGGTTTAAACCTATGAAATTAGCAAATTCTTTATTCCCTACGGAATTTCAAGTCTCAACTATGACGTATATTGTGTTTAACTCTTTTCCTGCAATTTGATTCTTTTGGAAATGAAAACTCCTTCTCTATTTTACTCTCTCCCTCTTTCTACCAAGTTTTATTTATTTACTTATCTTTCTACCATCTTGAATATTTTCTATTACAACTCAGGGGAGGAGCCATGAATAAATTTTGGGGTGGGCTACAGCCTTTTATAACATATGTTTATGAATTATATGAATTTGTCAAAAAAATAAATCAATATTCTCCATTAAATCAGAGGCGGAACCAAAAATAAATTTGTCAAAAGAAAACCAAATAGAAAGGAGTCTAAGGCAATATACGAAAAAGAACCAAACTAGAAAAAAGTTTAAGACAATATATGAAAAAATGCAGCCCGGCCCAGCCAACTCCTGGGTCCGCCTCTGGTCCCGAAGTGGGAGTGTCTCCTACTCGAAGTCAGCAATACAAGCCCCAGCCTATATGCTCCATCTTGATTAGCTTACGAGCAATCAAAGTCCTTTGTTGTGCTAGTTTCTTCTGCTCAGAGTCCATGCCATGCTGATAGGAGTGTCCCCATCAGTCCCTGATGCTTGTACGTCCCGAAGTGAGAGTGTCCCCGCTCAGAGTCAGCAACGCAAGTATCAGCCTGCGGGCTCCATCTCGATTAGCTCACGGGCAGTCAAAACTCTCGCTGTGAGAGTATCCCCCTCTGGGAGCCTCGAATCGCCACTCCGCTCGGGTCTTACCCCCGCTCGGAATCGACGCATCCAATCTGTCACTGGGTCGCTCTCTCACTTTAGGCCTCTTTCTAAATTTACAGGTAAATATTCTGGAGAGCCTATAATTGCACGAAACATATGGTATATATATAAGGGTTTTCTTTTTTGGATTATCGCTTCGACCTACTTGTTTCGTGCGATTAGAAGATAGAAAAATCTAGCATTCTGAAGAGACACAGCCATCCAGGCATTATACGATTGCAACCTTTGCATGTCTACATGTATTGGTCATCCCAAGATGACATGGATCATGTATGGTTAGCCTATAACCGCACAAGACATATGGTATATACATGAGAATTTTCTTATTTGGATTATCCCCTCGACATAATAGTTTTGCATGATTACAAGCTGAGTGTACATAGTCTTGTCAACCCAATCTGTTTAATTTAGGCCTTTCATTACTTTTATTATGCTGCATCTAACATTTAATTTAAGTTGTTCCATTGCATGCTTGTTTGTACATCATTCTTCCTCCCCTCATCCAACAGGCATTTGTACTCCTGATAGTTTTTCTCTACCGGGCGCAGAACACAAGCGCCAACCTATGAGCTCCCTCCGTTGCGGTTCACAACCCCCACTCGGAGTCTCTACTTTCTTGTAGGGATTTTCCCTCAGAGTCACAAGTTCATATCTCCGTTGATTGGTCAAAACCCCACTCGAAAGCAACCATGAATCCAACTCCGCTGCTGGAATTCCCCCACTCGGAGGCTAAAAGATTACAGGTACCGCTGATGGGAGAATCCCCACTTGAAAACAACGTCGCAAGCTCACCAAATCACTCCCAAAGCCAGACCAATCACACCGATCATATAGATCAGCACTCTGAAGAGGCGTGCTCATGTCAATTCTGAAAAGCCAATGGTAAAGCAAGTCAGACAAGATCTAAACAAATATTTCCATTACAAAGACATTATATATGTTTTACTCCGAAAAGTCTTTTTATTCCAAATATGTTCCTTCAAAAACTTATTTGATTATATCTAATAAGAGTAATATAAAACTCCATTATAGTTCTGTGTTTATATTTTTTATAAAGAAATACAGATGATCCCGATCTAAACCCTCCATCATGCCGTTACGTCCAGCCACACCTTCGAACTCGGAGAGCATGTCCTCCAGAGAACATCCATCAGAAGGCACAGTCTCATTTCTCACACCACTGCCAGAAGACTCGAGAAGAAACTCTAAGAGGTTCCTTCACAAAATAAAGGTTCTGAGAGTGAAGGATCTTCCCCTCTCCATCCCGAACACGCCTCCAAGGAAGACAGATCAGAACCGCTGTTCTCCACGCACTTCAACGAGAATCACAAGGGTCCCCAAGAAACCCTCCAAAGCAATGGCAATGCCCTGGGCTCCGGACGAACTTTGGCAAGTCACGCGAGGCAGCAGTGTCCAACCGGAACATAACCTCCAAGCCAGTGATGATATCACACCACATCCCTGTCCCTCGAAGAAGAGAGGCTCTGAAAGAGAGAGTGCTTCATCGGCAGAGCCCCGACAAGAACACCCCACTTTCTCTTTCGATTGCTCGTCGCATAGAAAGAATCCTCAGGCACGAGGCATAAGCGTACGAGCAGATTGAAGCCTGCAAGACATGACTGAGAGGCTGTGGAATCACACTAGCAATTCAGAGTCGCCCAGGACAAGTCCCACTTCTGATCGGAGTAGGACCCCCACCTGTCACCCTCGACAACAACACCCTGTCACGACACCTAATGTTGTATCATAACAGGTTCATCACGATAACTAATGTGTCGCACCAACCAGACTCCCGCATGATGAGAGTCCAGCCACCATTTCCTCTACTTTCAGAAATATAGAAGGTTAGTGAATATTTCCGTTTGAACAAAAATTTAGACTAGGCTATTGAATTCATGTTATTGCAAGTTACAAATTTGATATAACAAGAACTTTGAATAGTGTTCTTTCTCCCACTATGGTGGAGAGTTTTCTCTCATTATAGTAACTACATTGTAAGCCTGCAATTTTTTTTTACCTTTAAGAATGTGAAAAAACTGCAAAATGGTCTGATGCTTGTTATCCTAATTCTAAATAAAATTGGTGTCATGACCGCATGACCACCTTAATAATAGCATTTTAGATTAAAAAGGCATTATTACAGTCATTTGATTCATGGAAGGGCCCAGGCCCACATAAAAGAATCATGCTCCCCGTGCTAATAATTGGCCAGATTTCAGATGAAAATTTTCTGATGCATGACATTTGAAAGATAACTGTGAAGAACCAGAAGACATTACAGCATTCAACCTCCATTACAGTTTATACTGCACACTACAGCTTCTCTTATTACAGCAAACACGGTGAGAAACAGAAGAAGAACACGGTAACAAAGAGAGAAGCAAACATGTCCGACGACTGAAACTCACTTCACTTGCATGGTGGAAGTGGCTTCCCGCAGAGACACTTGTTGTGGAAGTAACTCCACACTGGAAAGTTTCCCGTCACCGGACCTTGCGGTATCTGTCCACAGAGCAAGTTGTAGCTCACATTGAACTTTGTCAGCCCAAAACCAGTCACCTGGTTGATCTGCGCGGGGATCGAACCGTAGATGTAGTTATTGTTGAGCTGCAAGTCCGTCAAGTTCAACGGGAAACTCACACGGGACAAGTCGAACTTGAGCTGGTTGTGTTGGAGGCGAATCTGTGTGGCCGGATTCGATGATCCGAACAAAAACGAGGCATCCCAGAGAGCATGTTGTATGAAAGATCAATCCAGGCAATTCCGCGGCCAGCGAGAGACTTGGGGATCGGACCGGAGAGCTTGTTGTGTTGGAGGAAGACGTTGCCATCGCCAAAGGCCGAGAAATCAGGAATGGGTCCAGTGAGCTGGTTGTGGCTTAGGACGAGAGCCCCGACCTGGAGCTTGGAAGCGATGGGGGGATAGAGCCGGAGAACTTGTTGAAGGAGAGGTCAAGAAAAGTGAGGGAAGTGACTTCCGAGAGGTAATCAGGGATGGGTCCGGAGAGGGAGTTGTGGCTGAGCTCGAGGTAGACGAGTTTCTTGAGGTTAGTGATGGAGGAGGGGATGGTGCCTACGAGACTGGAATGCCTCTGATGAGGAGGCCCTGCAGTTCGGGGAGGTCGCCGATGGCGGGGGGGATCGTGCCGGAGAGCTTGAGTTTGATGAGGTCGAGGTTCCGGACGCGGTTGGATTTCATGCCGCAGTCGACACCAGCCCACTCGCAGCAGGCGACGCCGGGGGCTGTCCAGGAGGACAACGCGGCGGGGCTGCCAAAGTGGTCGTAGATGGCGAGGAGAGCTTTACGGTCGTGGCTGCTGCAGCGAGAGGCTGCTGCAGTGAGCGCCGATGAGAATAAGAGCAAGAGAGAGAAGAGGAAGGAGATGGGGAGTAGTTTGTTGTTGTCACCCATCTCAATTTTGCTGTTGGTTATTATTGATGGTGCAGATGCAGGGGATGGAGCGTCAATTTATAGAAGTGCAGTTTCAAAATCAGATCAAATTGCTTCTTTTCTTTCTTTTTTTTTTTTTTTGAAAATTAATCATCTGAGTCAGAACGTGCAACGTGAAATGAATGGTTTGCAATGATGGACAGACAAACAAAAAAAAAAAAAAAAAAAAAGTAAAAGATAAAGGGAGAAGAAATTATTTTGTTCCAAAACTTGGGGCCCTGTGGGGGTGAACCCGTGAACGAGGGAGGACCGGCTTGCTTTGTTTTGTTGGGATTGGACTATTCCGTCGTCAATTCAATTTTGGTTTCCTTTGCTTGATGCTTGATCGAGAACCTTCCTGTATTTTAGACATTGTTTAACTCTACACTATATTTTCCATACTTACCTTCATACTGATCACCTGCATGCTACCACTTAACACCTAACACCTGCTTGTTATCACCTGACATATACTTGTTATCACCTGACACTTGTACGTTACTATTTATCACCTGCAACCTATTATATTACCATTTGACTTATGATTATCATATTACATGAATCCTCTAACTGCTATACTATATTTATACAGTGACCTTGTACCTCCTACACTCATGTACTTAAGTACTCGTGTACTTCTATAACTCCTGAACCTGACATACTACTGTTATTCCCTTAAATTGATAAGTACTTAATAATCGATAATAAAAAAACAACTTACATCGAATAAAGGGAAAACTGATGAACTTCAATTGGTGAATATATTTACAGGGGTATTAGGTATGTTGTGCAACTAAATAGTAGTTCTACCTGTGTTCCTTCAGTATTCCATGGGGTGAGCTGGCACCCCGCTTACTAATTCCTGAAAGGGCACACAATAAGACCCTTCAATATGCCTCAGTGCAGGCTCCGTACACCAACGATGGAACACCATAAGTCGTGGTCCCAGACATGAAGGGACTCACTATAAACATAACCCTTTGGTTTTCCATCAGTTTTCAATAACCAATCTCGACTTACTCATATATGGATGTATGTGTACTAGTAATACATACTTAAATATATGGGTCAGACGAGCATAATAATAATAATAAAGTGCTAATATAATAAATCATTGTGTTGTTTTACAATTTGGGTTGTATACATTCAGATTATGGTAACGTGATATATAAGATAAATATATGAGGGTTTTCTTATTTAGATTATTCCTTCGATGTACTAATCTAATGGAGTCGTAGACCGAGTTTATACAGCTGGTTCTGCCCATATTTGATTTTATTCGATTTTATCAATTTTATGATGTTTTCTTAGTAAAAGAGACAATTCGGGTTATATGAAACTATAATATGGTGATGTGAGATATAAGGCATATATATGAGAATTTCCTTATTTGCATTATTCTTTCGATTTATTAATCTCACGGATCGTTAATTTAAGCTTATATAACTGATTCTGTAACATTTACTTTACATGTTGCCTCATTGCCTGCTCTTATATGTCTATACTCACGACACAACTTTAATACATATTTTTGACTCGAATTATTGATATGCGTATGTATAACGCCCCGATCCCGCAGGTACGAGGACGTTATGGCGACGTACATACGCAGGGCGAAAAACCCTCACGTACGTACGCTAAGCCTCAGTACAGAAAAAAGCCTCCATATATACACGAGTTTCAGTATTAAATAAGTTCAAGAATACCTGCAGAAAGAGGTTAGCGATCATAACAGATAGGAAAAATAGGGATAAATAAGATAACGAAAATAAATTACAAATGTACCTATGAATGGTCTCGATGACGAGTCTCCTATGTGAATCCAATAGACTATCTGACAATATGATAACTCGGGTCTCCAACCTGGGCACCAAACCCAGGGTCGTCAGAAAGCGATCTAGTGAGTGGTAAAATGAAGGAGGCAGTAATATGTACTATAGTAATACAAGCACAATACTAATATATAATACATGTTTATTTACTAGTGATATCATATAATAGACGTTAATAATCTATAGTAATATAACAATGACATCTTTTATTACCATCACCATCTAGCATGTTATTATCGGGTCATGTCCACAGTAGTCTCTGGTTTGATATAATAAATAGGTTGTATAGAGGTGGGTGATAGAACTGAACATGTAGATGTGCAGCATGCAATATACTCATACTACTGTGTTATGCATATACAAAATGAAGTATGCAAGGTATATATAAAGCAGTATATTTACAATGCAGGGTATACATGTACATGAATCGCATGTTACCACATGGAGTGTAACGAATATCCGAAAATGTAACACGATATACAGGTAACATGATAGTGACATGATAGTGAATAACATATTAGCAATAGTAAAATTACGAAGGGAAAATAATATACATGAGTCGAGCATGTCATGTAATTTATACAATAATAACAATCAGTACCACCTAGTATTTTGTCAATCTCTTCCAGTGTCCCATACGACTGGCAGTTCCTACTGAAGCCCGCACTCCAGTCGAACCCATCCGGACATGGCCTACGGGTACCATTATCCAAACGAGAGAGTGACCAAATAACAAGTGTTCCCAACGTCACTATTGTGTATACTGTTTTATTATGTTACTTGAAAACCAAATGGTCGAGGAGCTCTTATCGGGTAGGTTTATCCCGTGCATACCCGGAATCACGGCCTTAAACAGACCTCTGGCTGCTGAGACCAGGGCTAGCCCGCTAAGGCTGTAACATGTAACGGGAACTCAATGTGCTAAAACAATAACGGAAAATGGGAGCTCATGAGCAATAACATATGGTAGCCAGCACTACCCCGTCCCCTGCAGTGGACAAACAATGGATCGAGACATCCACCCAATAAGATCTAGTCAACTGTTAAGTTTTTCCCATCCCCAAGTTATCTTTATTATATTTCATTTACAGTACACAACCGAATAAGAACAAGTACAGTGCAGGATACATGTAACATAATAACAGGACCTGAGCTCAGTTGAAAGGATAAAACAGGATAACGGGAAATGAGAACAATAGATGTGGGATTCCACACATCGCATATCAACAGCTCATGTATCCAGTACCGGGAATATTAATATCAGTAACGGGAAACAATCATATAACAGGAATACGGGGATAATATGGAACAATAATATATGTAATATGAATGGGGATCCATATGACAAGAATAGAGAAACCATACATGCATGTGTAACAGTCATATGCCGAGAATCCATGTAACGATGATAACAATATATGAAATGACAGTATTCCGTGAAGTGATGCATCTATAGATCGGTGGGATATGAATACGAAAAAATAGTGTGGCGTGTCATAGTATGTGTGCAACGGTGATGCATGTACACTCATGCGATGAGCATATGTAACAGTGCTGTGTGAACATGAGATAACTGTGTATCGAGCATCCATGTAACGATGAGAACACTAATATGAAATACGGTAGTCCGTGCATTGGTATATCCGTGTACCAGTGGAACATATATGTGTCGCAATCATCCGTGTAATATCTTTGTGATAGTACATGTAATAACAGTGATCAGTGTATAATATCATATCATGTCTAGTGAACTTACAGTATCCGTGTAATGATGATACCAGTGCATGAAATAACAATGTCCGGCATTCATATCTAGTGACAGTGTAGTGTCATCGAGTACCGTGGAACAGTATACATGTGACAATAGTTATCTAACTGTGATGCAATACATGAAATAATAGTGTACAAGAATATGGTGAACTAATGGCCCGACTGTCAGTGGCTGTGCAGGTATAGTGGCTGTGTTTGAGTTGTCTATGACAGTATTTATTGTTATTATTATTACCGCACCTGTATTTATCTTAAATCAAGAAATACCTTACAATATTATTAGTTATTCCTATTACAATGAGTTTTAAAGAATTACACGTTAATACTTAATAGTTACCGTCTTTTATCCATAATCAAGATCTCTCAATCAATTTCACTAAACATGATAAAATATAATTTATAAAAGAAAAACACTCTGAAACTAGCCATGAGAAGGTTGCTCTCTTTTCCACGATCGCAACGATCCATAATCGTCCAAATCGGAATCCTGATGCTCCCGATATCGCCCGAAGACTAGATCATAACAAAAAGGGTTAAATATGTAATAAAATATCTTAAATGCAAATATTAAAAAGTAACAGGGGGTTTTCTGTAATTTTACCTTTAATGGGTTTGGATACGGGTTTGGGCTCATAACTGGTCGGGTTTCGATCTGATAACCCATACCCATTACTTAAATTAATGGGTAATAGGTTAACGGGGGTTTATGGGTTAAACTTAACCCAATAGGGTTATTGGGTTTGGGTTCTACCCAACCCAACAAAAGGAAGCCACAGCAGCAGTAGCAGCTGCTGCTGCTGTTGCCACGCGCGCAAGCCGGCCAGCCTTGCTGCTGCTGGCGGTGAGGGGGCCCGCCGGCAGCGGTCCCGGCCGCCGGCGGCGCGGCTGTAGGTCAGGTCGGGGGAGGGAGGGAGGGGGAGAGAGAGAGAGAGAGAGGTTGACTGTAGAAGAAGAAGGAGAAGGAAAGAAAAGAAAACGAAAAGAAGGAGAAGATGATGATGATGATGATGAAGAAGAAGAAGAAGGGGGAGAGGGTGGCGCGACCTGGGGAGGCGCGGTGGCGCGCCGGCCACCGGCCATCGGCCGTGAGCGCGGGTCGATCCCGCCCCTGGCCAGGAACAGTGTGAAGGGAGAGAGGGAGAGAACTTTGAGAGAGAGAGAGAGAGAAGAGAGAGAGTTTGAGAGAGAGAGAATGAGAATTGAAGAGAGAGAAAGAGGAAATTAAGAGAGAGGGAGAGGGATTTTTAAGAGGAGGGAGAGAGAGTTAAGGCGGTGGCTTGGGGAAGAAGAAAGGGGGAAGAGTGGAGAAGAAGAAAAAGAAATAGAAAAAAATAAAGAAATTTAATATTATTTTAATAGGGTCAAAAATTGACTAGCTCCGAACGATGCCCAAAAATTATAGAAAATAGAGAATATTATCCTAAGATGTAATATGAAAACAGTTTAAAAAAATTTAATCTGGTTGCAAATTAAAATTTCTGGAAGATTTCACCGGTACTGGGCGACACGGGTTTGACCTGATTTTTGATAAATTCAGAAAAATCCCCAAAAAGGCCTAGCGTCGATCATATGATTTTAAGACACTTGGTAAAAGTAAATTCTCAAAATACAACTCCGTTTGTGAATTACAAATCGGAGAGCCGATTATCGGTATCGGTCAACACCAACTACGGAGATTTCCAAAATGATCCAGAAAATTTCCAAAAATTCTGAAAAATCTAAAATATTAGAAAATAATTTTTAAAACTAAAATCGGCTCAATCTGACTATCAGAAGGGGCAAATCAATTTTGTACATCGTATCGAGTACTGATACGGTGATACGTACACCAGGGATCAGGGGGTTACAGTATGCCTGTCTTTGCACGCCACTTGGCACTTAGTTTACCACTCATTGGTGAGTTTTTGACTTTCCTAGACCTGCATGCTCAGATATTAGAGCTTGAATCATGATGGACATTTTGATTATTAGAGTTGCGCAGCGGTAATATCGTGGATCAATAGTTGACCGTTCAGGGTCCTATCTTTCCAGGCTCTTTGCTCGTCTTTTGAATTTTCCTTTTGTTACTCAAGCTCCTTTTTGTACTTTTCATAATTATATATCTCCTTGTATTCTCGCATTTGCGCCCATCGATGATGTAATATTCTTATAATATTGTGTCACATCCTATGATAACTTTGTAACTGTACTCATATGTTGGAATATATAACGCATCACATACTTTCGTACTCTGATTATTATCTGTACTGATGCTTAGTGTATATATGTGAGGGTACTTTCGACCTGCATATATACGTCACGGTAACGTCTCCGTACCTACGAGATTAGGGCATTATAGGGTGAGAAGGGACTTGGGATTCTCTCATCAGAGTTAGGATATGTTTCGGGATTGGGCACGAGACTCACTCTCCTCAGGATTACATGTGAGCTGCTTGACATCTTGAGCGTGTTGTCTGCTTTTGACCACTACACAAAATAATTTAGTTCTCGTGGGAACCCAATATTCCTAGGATATATTTTATGAGTTAAACTTTGGTGAGAAAATTCTGACGGGGTCTTTAATTCCCAAGTGTTTTCTCATATGCTTAGAAGGCCTTAAAAGGTCACCACTTCAATTGTTATGTCAAACTAATAATAATAATTTACTTTACTAATTGTATTTTTATATTAAATTAATAATATTTATTTATTTTATCCACTCTCTCCTACCTTTTATGGTCGCTTTTTCTTTTTTACTGTCATGCAGGGGTCTGACAATGATAAGTATCAACTGTATGTTCTGTCAGAAAATATTTATAATAATCATTATGATAGCACAGATCTATTATGAACGCACCCATGCTTAGGAATGTCAACCAGCCCGGCCCTGGAACGTGTACGCGGGCCATAGGGTGGGCCTAGTCGAGCACACTCCACCTAGCTAAAAGGCGCCGGCCCAGCCCGTTCTGGGTGCCCTTTAGGGGACTTGGGTCTGGCTCACGACCCAACTGTCCAAAACTCAGGTCGGGTAGGGCCCGTTATTTAAAAAAATAATAATAAATTTTATTATATGGTTTAACTACTTTTTCTCTTAAATCATTTCACAGTTGTTTGGTGGGGTAGTTGATCATCAGACTTGTATTGTGAGGCTAAGATCTAAGGAACAAACTCGGCCATTTACAGAATATTTAAATTTTTTTGGAGGAGAGGTGGCGGGCGGAGGAGACGACGGCTGGGATGGTGGGACTGGTGAAGGGAGGGGTGATGGGGGTGGCAGGGAGGGAATGAGTGGCTGGCGGTGAGGGGAGGGGCAGAGGGGGGGCAGAGGGAAGGTAGCGGCCTAGCCGGGCCGGGCTGGTCACGGGCGGCTTATCCAGACCCGGGTCCAGCCCATGGGGGAGTTGGACCCAGGTCAGAGCTGGCCCGCGTATCACCCGGGCCGGGCAGTGCCCGAGCCCAAGCATGTCATGCTCGTGAAGGTTGTCGAGCTAGCCTGACCCAGTTGACACCCCTACTCATACTACTAAAGTTGTCATTTTGCATTATTGCTCCCAACGAGCCCTCACAACTTACACCTGATTTTGGCACACAGACAGAGTCATTCTCAGTAGTAAACTGTAATTTACGCTGCATTATTGCTACCAACAGTGTAAATTACAGTTTACTACTGAGAATGACTCTCTGTGTGTGCCAAGGTCAGGTGTAAGTGGTGAGGGCCCGTTGGTAGCAATAATGCAAAAGGACAACTTTAGTAAAATGGGGCGTTCATAATAACTTTCGATCTCTCCACTTGAATTTTTCTCAAAAGAAACATCATTTTATTGGAAAGAAAGAGAGGAGGTAAAACAAGAAAATGGTATTATCATTTGTAAGGTCCCTTGTCTACGAATAATTAGATTGGTTAAATTAGTGGTCTTCAAAAGTTTGTTTTTTGGGCAAAATGATGCCAAGATGCCCTCAAATATTCACAATGCTTATAGCGTGATAGAAGAGCCAGTTGGCAATGCAGAATATGCCTTGTTTTTTCTCCACGCGCAGAAAATCCATGTGAAGCATGCATACTAGCCCTACCATCCTTCCATAATGATTAATATATATAGTGTGAAGGGGAACCCAAGGAACTCCGCACTCCCATTTTTGCCATAAATAGAAATAAATATATGACCATGATAGCTGGAGTATTGTAGCTTGAATGGTGTGGTGGATAAAATTCCATGGGTTAGATTATGTTACAGGGACACTCTCGATAGGATCTGTCAGAGCACTTAAGAAAGAAAGACATTTTTCACGTTAAGAACACATATATGATGCCGACTTAAGATCGTCGGGCATAACAATCAGTAGGTAAAAAGGACCGACATAAGAAAACTATCGGTGTGATGGAACAATGGACCGTGCAGAGAAAATTTACAGGTGCGCAATGAAGGAGTAGCAGAAAAAAACTATTAGTAGTGGGCTATGTGCTCTAAGAATCAGAGATGCCATCTCTTTCTCCTTGGAGAAGAAGAATATTATAAACCTGAGATGAAAAATAGCATGGAGGTGTAATTGGTGTATTGTTGCAACTGCACAATGTGCACGTGCTGGATTACTCGTAACGGTCATGATCACCTCCCTTATTGGTTGGATCACATGCAAGAATATTTATTGCAATGTGTAACCCACGCTTATATAGGGGCGTTATATAATTTCAATGTGGGGGAGGATAAAGCTATGTAACAGATGGCAAAGATTTTGGCGAACAGCTGCAGGAAGCTTCTGATTCAGAGTCGGAAACTTTGTACTGTGAAACGCTTCAGAGTGGCAAAGGTCTTGAATTGGCGGAATTCGGTTTCGCGTCGGAAATATCTTTGAGAGAGTCAAAAATATCTTTGAGATTGATGACAGCTCCAGGAAGGCTGGATGAGACGGAGGATTCAAGATAAACTTTGAGAATTGTGGATGTCTCAGGGGAACCCCTCAGTAACTTGGAGACGTGTCATCGTCCTGATTCAGATCAAAATTTGACCATACAAATAGATTATGCACCATAATCCACAAACCATTGACTAATTCGAAAGGTTTAATTATAGGTTAGTAGAATTTATGAAAGACGTGAAAAATTAATTCTACAAGGGGGAAATTGATTTCTTGGGGGGTCTCTAATTTTGTATTATACTTTAATTATATTAAATTGATAAGTAGTGACCCACATTGATGACATTCGGATCGCGCTGCGTCCGGTGCGCGAGAAAAGCGGGGCCCGAAGTTTATCAAATACTAACACATAGCAATAATGCAGCAGCGTCTGCCATGGACAACTTCTTAGTATCGCGTGAAATTTTTTTTGCTTGCCGACGTTTGCTTACCACCGTCGGATGCAGGTGGGTCCCACCTAGTGGGACTCAGCACCCGGTGGGGCCCGCTCAATCCGACGGGTCACCGCCAGAGAGCGATGAGCGCGGTGAGCAAACACGGTGAGCAAAAAATTCCTCCCATAGCGTCCGTTCCTTGAATAGGATTAGATTTTTTTTTTTTTTTTTTTTAATAAAGATCAGGAAAATACAAGGAAAAGAAGAAAACAACATTATTATTTCGAGGCGTGTACGGAGTGCGTTTCCGTCTCGTGCGAATAATTCGATTTGTCAAATTAGTGGCTTTCAAAATTTTGGATTTTTGGGCGAAACTGATGCCAAGATGCCCTCAATGGAGAATATGCCTTTGTTTTTTCTCGGCGTGCAAAAATGCCACGTGAATCATGGATCGCATTAGAGCTTTCACAGCCCTACCATCCATAATGATTGATAGAGTGCATCTGATCCGTACAAATAATGGTTATCAAAATGTTTGTGTTTGGATTTCAAGAGAAAAGCTATCCGATCACAGAAGCAAATATTTCGGTCACACATTTAGCACATGATATCAATTCATGAATGTTATCAAACCCGACATCTTATATCATGAGTGTGACTCACACGTATGAATCGAAACCCATGTTGCTTACATAAGTCACCCTTGATACTGAATATCTTTCATGAGTGAAATCACATTTGAAAGCTTTATTTATACCTAAATTTTCTCTTATGATCTCAATGGCAAGCAATATTTGCATGTATAGTATGGTTAATTTGATATTATTTTTGTCTCATTCCATATCACAACTCATAAACTCAGTTACTATTTAATCCTATTCTTTTTTTAACTTTTAAATTGTTATCCCTGTTACCACCCTAATGGGTTTAAACCTATGAAATTAGCAAATTCTTTATTCCCTACGGAATTTCAAGTCTCAACTATGACATAAATTGTGTTTTACTCTTTTCCTGCAATTGATTCTTTTGGAAATGAAAACTCCTTCTCTATTTTACTCTCTCCCTCTTTCTACCAAGTTTTTATTTATTTACTTATCTTTCTACCATCTTGAATATTTTCTATTACGACTCAGGGATGGAGCCATGAATAAATTTGGGGTGGGCTACAGCCTTTTATAACATATGTTTATGAATTATATGAATTTGCCAAAAAAATAAATCAATATTCTCCATTACATCAGAGGCGGAACCAGAAATAAATTTACCAAAAGAAAACCAAATAGAAGGGAGTCTAAGGCAATATACGAAAAAGAACCAAACTAGAAAAAAGTTTAAGACAATATATGAAAAAATGCAGCCCGGCCCAGCCAACTCCTTGGTCCGCCTCTGGCCCCGAAGTGGGAGTGTCTCCTACTCGAAGTCAGCAATACAAGCCCTAGCCTACATGCTCCATCTTGATTAGCTTACGAGCAATCAAAGTCCTTTGTTGTGCTAATTTGTCCTGCTCAGAGTCCATGCCATGCTGATGGGAGTGTCCCCCATCAGTCCCTGATGCTTGTACGTCTAGAAGTGAGAGTGTCCCCCACTCAGAGTCAGCAACGAAAGTATCAGCCTACAGGCTCCATCTCGATTAGCTCACGGGCAGTCAAAAGTCTCCACTATTAGAGTTCCCCGCTAGGAGGCCCGAATCGCCACTCCGCTATGGTATTACCCCCGCTCGTAATCGACGCATCCAATCTATCACTGGGTCACTCTCCCACTTTAGGCCTCTTTTAAATTTACAGGTAAATATTCTAGAGAGCCTATAATTGCACGAAACATATGGTATATATATGAGGGTTTTCTTGTTTGGATTATCGCTTCGACCTACTTGTTTCGTGTGATTAGAAGATAGAAAAATCTGGCATTCTGAACAGACACAGCCATCCAAGCATTATACGATTGCAACCTTTGCATGTTTACATGTATTGGTCATCCCAAGATGACATGGATCATGTATGGTTAGCCTATAACCGCACAAGACATATGGTATATACATGAGGATTTTCTTATTTAGATTATCCCCTCGACATAATAGTTTTGCATGATTAGAAGCTGAGTGTACATAGTCTTGTCAATCCAATCTGTTTAATTTATGCCTTTCATTACTTTTATTATGTTGCATTAACATTTAATTTAAGTTGTTCCATTGCATGCTTGTTATATCATTCTTCCTCCCCTCATCCAACAGGCATTTGTACTCCTGATTATTTCTCTCTACGGGCGCTAAACACAAGCGCCAACCTACGAGCTCCCTCCGTTGCGGTTCACAACCCCACTCGGAGTCTCTACTTTCTTGTAGGGATTTTCCCTCAGAGTCCCAAGTTCATATCTCCGTTGATTGGTCAAACCCCCACTTGAAAGCAACCATGAATCCAACTCCGCTGCTGGAATTCCCCCACTCGGAGGCTAAAAGATTACAGGTAACGCTGATGGGAGAATCCCCACTTGAAAATAATGTCGCAAGCTCACCAAATCACTCCCAAAGTCAGACCAATCACAACGATCATAGAGATCAGCACTCTGAAGAGGCGTGATCATGTCAATTCTGAAAAGCCAACGGTAGCAAGCATTACAAGATCTAAAGAAATATTTCCATTACAAAGACATTTATATATGTTTTACTCAGAAAAGTCCTTTTATTCCAAATATGTTCCTTCAAATACTTATTTGATTATATCTAATAAGAGTAATATAAAACTCCATTTAGTTCTGTGTTTATATTTTTTGTAAAGAAATACAGATGATCCACTAAACCCTCCACCATGCCGTTACGTCCAGCCACACCTTCGAACTCGGAGTGCATGTCCTCCAGAGAACATCCATCAGAAGGCACGGTCTCATTTCTCACACCACTGCCAGAAGACTCGAGAAGAAACTCTGAGAGGTTCCTTCACAAAATAAAGGTTCCGAGAGTGAAGGATCTTCCCCTCTCCATCTCGAACTCACCTCCAAGGAAGTCAGACTAGAACCGCTATTCTCCACGCACTTCAACGAGAATCACAAGGTCCCCAAGAAACCCTCCAAAGCAATGGCAATGCCCTGGGCTCCAGACGAACTTTGGCAAGTCACGCGAGGCAACAGTGTCCAACCGGAACATAACCTCCAAGCCAGTTATGATATCACACCACATCCCTATCCCTCGAAGAAGAAAGGCTCTGAAATAGAGAGTGTTTCATCAGCAGAGCCCTGATAAGAACACCCCACTTTCTTTCGATTGCTCGCCGCACAGAAAGAATCCCCAGGCACGAGGCATAAGTGTACGAGCAGATTGAAGCCTGCAAGACATGACTAAGAGGCTGTGGAATCACACTAGCAATTCAGAGTCGCCCAGGACAAGTCCCACTTCCGATCGGAGCAGGACCCCCACTGTCACCCTCGACAGCAACACTCTGTCACGACACCTAATGTATCATAACAGGTTCATCACGACAACTAATGTGTCACACCAACCAGACTCCCGCATGGTGAGAGCCAGCCACCATTTCCTCTACTTTCAGAAATATAGAAGGTTAGTGAATATTTCCGTTTGAACAAAAATTTAGACTAGCCTATTGAATTCATGTTATGGCAAGTTACAAATTTGATATAACAAGAACTTTGAATAGTGTTTTTCTCCCACTATAGCGGAGAGTTTTCTCTCATTATAGTAACTACAATGTAAGCCTGCAATTTTTTTTTACCTTTAAGAATGTGAAAAAACTGCAAAGTCTGATGCTTGTTATCCTAATTCTAAATAAAATTTGTGTCATGACCGCATGACCACCTTAATAATAGCATTTTAGATTAAGAAGGCATTATTACGGTCATTTGATTCATGGAAGGGCCCAGGCCCACATAAAAGAATCATGCTCCCGTGCTAATAATTGGCCAGATTTCAGATGAAAATTTTCTGATGCATGACATTTGAAAGATAACTGTGAAGAACCAGAAGACATTACAGCATTCAACCTCCATTACAGTTTATACTGCACATTACAGCTTCTCTTATTACAGCAAACACGGTGAGAAACAGAAGAAGAACACCGGTAACAAAGAGAGAAGCAAACATGTCCGACGACTGAAGCTCACTTCACTTGCATGGTGGAAGTGGCTTCCCGCAGAGACACTTGTTGTGGAAGTAACTCGACACTGGAAAGTTTCCGTCACCGGACCTTGCGGTATCTGTCCACACAGCAAGTTGTAGCTCACATTGAACTTTGTCAGCCCATAACCAGTCACCTGGTTGATCTGCGCGGGATCGAACGTAGATGTAGTTGTTGTTGAGCTCCAACTCCGTCAAGTCTAACGGGAAACTCACACCGGACAAGTCGAACTTGAGCTGGTTGTGTTGGAGGTGAATCTCAGTGGCCGGATTCGACGATCCGAACAGAAACGAGGCATCCCCAGAGAGCATGTTGTATGAAAGATCAATCCGGCTGATTCCGTGGCCAGCGAGAGACTGGGATCGGACCGGAGAGCTTGTTGTGTTGGAGGAAGACGTTGCCATCGCCAAAGGCCGAGAAATCAGGAATGGGTCCAGTGAGCTGGTTGTGGCTGAGGACGAGAGCCCCGACATGGAGCTTGGGAAGCGAGGGGGGGATAGAGCCGGAGAACTCGTTGAAGGAGAGGTCAAGATAAGTGAGGGAAGTGACTTCCGAGAGGTAATCAGGGATGGGTCCGGAGAGGGAGTTGTGGCCGAAGTCGAGGAAGAACGAGTTTCTTGAGGTTAGTGATGGAGGAGGGGATGGTGCCAACGAGACTGGGAATGCCACTGATGCTGAGGGTCTCCAGTTCGGGGAGGTCGCCGACGGCGGGGGAATCGTGCCGTAGAGCTTGAGTTTGTCGAGGATGAGGTTCCGGACGCGGTTGGATTTCATGTAGCACTCCACGCCAGCCCAGTCGCAGCAGGCGACACCGGGGGCTGTCCAGGAGGACAACGCGGCGGGGCTGCCAAAGTGGCGTAGATGGCGAGGAGAGCTTTACGGTCGCGGCTGCTGCAGCGAGAGGCTGCTGCAGTGAGCGCCGATGAGAATAAGAGCAAGAGAGAGAAGAGGAAGGAGATGGGGAGTAGTTTGTTGTTGCTGTTGTCACCCATCTCAATTTTGCTGTTGGTTATATTGATGGTGTAGATGCAGGGGATGGAGCGTCAATTTATAGAAGTGCAGTTTCAAAATCAGATTAAATTGCTTCTTTTTTTTTTTTTTTCTTTTTTTATTGAAAATTAATCATCTGAGCCAGAACTTGCAATGTGAAATGAATGGTTTGCAATGATGGACAGCCAAAAAAAAAAAAAAAAGTAAAAGATAAAGGGAGAAGAAATTATTTTGTTCCAAAACTTGGGGCCTTGTGGGTAGGGGGCCATCGGATCGGATACGGATCGGATATTATCTTTACCATATCCATATCCGCACCCAACCTTCGGATACGGATACGGATACGGATATTGGCGGATGTGGAAAAATAATATCCGTATCCGCTAAAATCGGATATCAGATATAAATCGGATATTAGCGGATCGGATGCGGATACTAATCGGATATGTTAAAAATGGATATGGTAAAGATAAATTAACAGAAATACTTATATTACTTTTTATCTCATCTACTACAATATTAAATGTGATACATACTATGATATTATTGTGTACATATCAATATATTCATCGTATTCATTGTCATTTGACTTCTATAATAATAGATTACACGTCCTCCGGTGCTAAATGTCGATTCAGATGACATGGTTGATGTCGAAATACTCAAAATATTATGTAGTGCTCTTGCAAGAATCGAATACTTTTCACTATTACTTTTTTACCAACTCAAAATATCAAAATTTAATACCTTATTCCATTGAAGAATAGTCTTCTCCATACCGATATCATTATGAAGCACGCAACATTCGGATATCGATCGGATACGAATAAGATATTACTTTTACCATATCCGTATCCGCACCTACCTTTCGGATACGGATACGGATACGAATATTGACGGATGTGAAAAAATGATATCCGTATCCAGATTGGAGGCGGATTCGGATGCGGATATCCGCGGATAATCCGTATCCGGTGGAACCCTACTTGTGGGGGTGAACACGAGAACGAGGGGGGACCGACTTGCTTTGTTTTGTTGGGATTGAACTATTCCGTCATCAATTCAATTTTGGTTTCTTTGCTTGATGCTTGATCCAGAGCCTTCCTGTATTTTAGACATTGTTTAACTCTACACTAGTGTTTGGTTGTCGTAACTGGCCGTAATCGTAGTTGTAATTGGTAAAGTCTTTTACAATTGTAAATGAGTTACATATATGTAAATTTTACGGTATTTGATTGGTAATATAAAATTGTAAAAAGAAAGTGAGAAAGTTACTTTTACGGTATTTGGTTGTCGTAATGTATAAGTCGTAAGTGAAAAAGTTGACCACAAAATTAACTATTTGGTGATTTAAAAGTTTAATACTGCAAATAAATATTAAAAAAGTTAAATATTTAAATTTTTAATATAAATATAAAAAATATTACAAATTTGTATGACCACAAAATTAACTGTAAACTGGGCTGTAAGTGAGTGGTCACTGGGTTGCAAGTGAGTGTTAGTTGAGTTACGTAAGTCTTTTTACGAATTACGGTCCAAACAAACGCCGTAATTGTAACTGGGTAGTAAGTCATTTACGAATTACGGAGTTTTACGCGAAACAAACGGCCCCTCCATACTACCTTCGTCCCATGCTTACCTTCGTCCCTTGTGGCTCGGTGGGTCATATCTGAATCATCTGATCTCAGGGAAGGTTGCTACTGGGGCCGGGGCTCCGAGCAGATGTAATAATGACCACGTTTAATAAATGAGAGCTTAACAATTATTTGAAGTGTCCAAAAACACTTGAAGTTTGTGAGTGTGCGTGCTAACAAGGGCTTTGACAAAAAAATTTGCACTTCTAGAAGTCTGTTCCCACCACATGGCAATACGAGCTGCATTGTATACTTAATACCCGCGATAATTGAAGAGAAGAAGTTTCAGTATGTTATTCATAAAACGATTACATCAAATATATGGATACAAAATAGAGCAGATAGATAAGAAAATGAGTAGTAGATAAGGTAAAGTTAAAGTTATCTAACAATAAGATAAAGATATCTAAAGATATGAATATCTAACACCCCCTTCAAACTCACGGTGGATCAAACATCGAGAGTTTGAAAAAAAAAATTTGCGAAACTTATGGGGGGTTTTGATGAGCTGGTCGATGGAGCAGATTGTGATCAATGGTGGCTTGGCGAGATCCAGATTTCTAAGAGGATGGCGAATTCCGTAGGGCGAGATCCAGAAGGCTCAGGTAGGATGAGATCTAAGAAGGATCAGGCGAAAAAGCGAGATCTAGATAGATCAGGTAAAGCAAGATCCGGATGGATCAAACATAAGATGAGAGGGCGAGTTCCAGATAGATTCCAGATCAGGCAGGGCGAGATCCAGATGGATCAAGCGGAAGGAGGTTTTGTGAGCTCCTCGAACACGACTGGCGGCATGCTGGAGGGCGATGAAGAATACTGTTACGAAGTGCCTCAAATTCAGGACGAAGTCGCATGGCAAAATGGAACATGTAATCCTATGATTTTGATGATGTAATTAAGCTATAAATTAATCTACTAACAAGTTAAATTAGTAGTCTTGTCTTATTTCAGGATAAGACTATAGTTGGAGGATGGATGGATTTGAGCTACCAATATCACGTACATATGGAGGCTAGAAAGAATTATATATAGCTCCACAAAATTAAATATATCTCAAGTTACAAGAGCTATTAGAAGAACTAAGATCAAGCTCCAAAAAATCAAGTCATTTCTAGTCATATCAAGCCATGAAGAGCAAGATGGAGTATAAGATCTTGAGCTACAAATTTCATCAAAATAGAAACTATGTAAGTAATCATACATTGATCGTATGATCAATATATATTTGGCACAAGTAGGATTTTTAATTTCAGTTCCTAGGTAGAATCTTCATTCTACCATCTCATCCTACCACTCAACTCTTTCTATCAGCTTTGTCCAGAGTGAAAATATATAAAGATCGAAACTTCTTTTGAGAAAAATGAAGAATTAAAATATAAATCTTTGAGCTGAGTTAAAACGAGATACATTGATAGAATCAACCGGATAATGATTGGAGTGTGTTCTCCTTCCATTGGGATGAATGTGGTATATTAAATGTTTAATTCCAGTTTTAGAATGAATGAGATATTCAAATTTAAAGTTTGCCTAATTCAAAAGCTAAAGCGGACTAAAGGTTCCTAAAAGTATTTATTCTCACATGAATATGAGATGGACAATTGAAGTGTATAAATAGAGGAAAATAAGACAAATGGCGTTGCCTTTGGGTACTTGGAGTTTTCGCGTGCAATTGGGGGAAACCATGCCCATAGGCGTGCACCCGTCACTGTCCGCCCGCCTGGCGTCGGGGCTCGGGGCACGGTACGGGTGCGGGTGCAACTCGGCTCGGCCCAGTCCTTTTGAACCGAGCCACACGGGTTGGTTCTACAGCGGGTCTCGACACGACCCGCTCCGCTACCCTCGCGTTGTGCTGCAACAGTTGGAAGGAACCGCTGCAGCAGTTTCTATCTGGAACAGTTGCAACGGTTCAGACAGGAACTGTCACAACTGTCCCTGGATGATTCTGCCCTCTAACGGGTTCCCAGGAGCACTATAAATAGCGTTCTCTCCGTGGATTAACAATACAACGAAAGCAAACAATCTGTAATATCCCCTAACTAAAATACTGTATTTCTACTCTTATTAATTTATGTAGAATGAGTTATTATTATTGATAATTTATTTATACAGGTGTATAAATATATGTGCATACATATTAAGTGTATATGTTTTTGATATATTCATACTAGTATATGTATGTATTATATTTTATACCTTATGATTAGCCTTATTATAATTATGTTACTGTGGTATTATTCCTAAATGATGTTCTTGTCCAACCTATAATCTAATTATTTAATAAACCATAACCCATTAACTCATATTCAAAAAAATAAAGTAAAATAAAATAAAATAAATAAATAAAGTTTAAACAATATATATATATATATATATATATATCTATATATTATATATATATATATATATATATATATATATATATATATATGTTTATGCCAAGTCTCGAACTCATATTTCCTTGCTTCAAATCCTATTGCCTAAACCATGATGCCACATTGGCGTGGTGTAAGTAATAGAGCTAATTATTTTAAATAACCCAAAGTCAAAAGTTTAAATTTGAATTTCTAACTGAAAGATCTCAAGAGATATTTCAGGATCTCTTATCTTAACAACTAGATTTTATCCTAACCAACGATCCCTAAAAATTCTAACCTAAAAAGATTCTATCTTAATATATTACCGTAACTTTCATTATGTTTCTTTAGGAGAGGAAAAAAAAAAGAGCTATAGTTTTAAGCCTTAATCCATCTTTTGTCCTCATCCTTCACTATCTGAAACTGATCGAGATCGTCACCGCTTGGAGGTTGGGAGCAGTTGGAGATCGAGGAGCAGACGAAGGAGAAATCTATCCAAGTAGGTTTTAAAAATTTTGAATTAAGATTTTTTAAAAGCATCATGATTTAAATTGTGCCTATCTATATTAAGTTGTTAAATTAGATTTAATAAATTGGTAAATTGTCATGATTAAGAATCCTCTTATATAACTTAAATTTCCCCTAAGTTTTAAATAATTAAATGAATTATAATTATGTCATGCTTGAATTTCTCCATGAACTTTAATCTATCTAATATATATATATATATAATATATATATATATATATATATATATATATATATAATATATATAATATTATATATGCAAATAAAATAAATTGTATAAAAATATATATATATATATATATATATATATATATATATAAAATATATATCCATAAAATTTAAATTGTCATGCGTAAATTTATTTTCTAGGAATCATTAATGTAACACATTGTTTAATTAAAAACCTAAACAAGTAATGATTTATTACCTAATTAGAAAAGAAAAAAAATAAAGGAATTGGATTAAATAGTGGCATATAAAAAAAAATCACTAAATAACTAAAATCTCCTTTCACAAAGATTTAGGGTAATGTATCAAGGTATTATTATGGAAAAAAAAAATTAGAAAGATTGAAATTTATCAATGTATGTATATATGTATATTGGCATGTATTTAGGATTAAAAGAAAACAAAAAAAAAAAAAAAACAAAGGGGGAGAGCCGAGCTCTCGGACAAAGGCCGAGAGCAGCAGGCGCTGCACAGACCCCGGTGCAGACCCGCACCCGAATGACCAGTCCAGTGGCCTGGGCTGCCACTGGATCTGGCCCAAAACAAAAAAAGAAAAAGAAAAGAAAGGCTGGGCGCACTGGCCCAGCCCAAAGAAAAAAATTAAAGAAAAGAAAGGAGGGGTGGGCTGCCTGGTAGCCAAGCCCACAGGAACAAAGGAAAAAAAAAAAAGAAAAAGAAAACTGAAAATGGAACTGGGCTCATCCATTGGGCCTGGTCCAAACAAAAGGAAAAAGAATTGGGAAAGAAAAGGAACTGGGCCTGGTTTAAATTGGGCCAGGCCAGAATCATAAAACAGAAAAGAAAAGGAAAAGAAATAATAGAAATTAATCAAAGCCCAATTTCAGAAGCCCAGTTACAGTTCAGCCCATTGTTATGGTTTTAATCATTTTAACCCGACCCAAATACAAAAACAGACCCGTTATGATTATTAATTGATTTTACGCTTAAATTAATTCAGAAAAATCTAGAAAAAATCAAAAAAATTACAGAAAAATTCCTATAAAATCAGAAACTGAAATGTGACTCTGTAATATTATTTTTATAGTCATGTCACTTAGAATGGCTCAAAATTTAAAATTTCTTAAATTATTATTTAAATTGAATGTAGATTAACGAGTTGATTTGCCACTTCTATATTCGGACCGTGAGGATCTCAGTGGGAGTGTTCTTTATTCTTATTGAATATTTCGGTATTATTTCATGTGAGTTGCTTTTAAGTTATTCCAATAGATGTTATTTTATGTTTAGTTACTGTTTGTGCACGTAAATAATTATTCATGATGATTTACACCCGTTAATTATGTCACAGTCCACATATGTATATATATACAAAATAAATTTGCCTGGCGGATGTATTTATCTCCCTTAAATAATGTTGTATATTAATCTTGAGCCTGGAC